>JAKSZP010015888.1:0-181385 GCA_022478985.1 Massospora cicadina | reverse complement strand
CTTGTCGCTGCATATTGGACCTCAGATGACATGGAAGATGGAGGTCGGGGGTGACGTCCTGAGCGGATGCAGGAGCTTAGGGGGGATTCAGGAGGTAGAGCTACCACCCAAATATAGCAACTTTTTTGATGTATTTGGTCCTCTCAGTTTACCTTTCTTCCCTATGGGCTCTTTTGCGTTTTCATTTTGGTTCAAGGAGGGGTCAGAGCTTCCCAGGGGATACCCGGTCTATGCTATTAATGAACAAGCCAGAGAAGCATTGGAGGGCCATGTGGAGTCAATGTTGAACAAAGGTTTAATCAAGCTTTCCATGTCTCTGGTAGTGTCTCCTGTATTGCTAGTACTGAAGGCGAGTGGCAATTTACACCCATGTGTGGTTTCTGACGCTTGAACATAGTCATGGAGCCAGATCCATATACAATGCCCCTGTTGGAGGACATTCGTCTGATGGTTACCAGATGCACAATGTTTACAAAGCTCGACCTCACGGATGCATTTAATCAGATACTGGTAAGATCACAGCACCAGCAATACACAGCGTTCAAGTGCCACCTAGGGGTGTACCAATATTGTATAATGCCATTCAGGATGATAAATTCCATGGTGGTGTTCCAGCGGATGATTGACCATGTCCTTGGGGGGATGATCAGTTGATGCTGCGCCACTTATATGGACAATATTCTAGTATTCTTGCAGTCCCATGAGGAGCATGTATGAGATGTCTGGGAAGTTTTGGTCGCGATCAGCTGTATGGGTTTAAGGTTAAAGCCCTTTAAGTGTGAGTTCAACCAAATCTCGGTAATGTTCCTTATCAACACGGTATTCTGGAGTGGATTGGGGGTGTGTACGGATAAGCTCTGGGCAGTGCGGGCATGGAAAGCCCCCACGGATCAGATGGGGGTGCAAAGTTTTTGGGAACATTGAACTTCCTTCATCAGTTTGTGAAAAATCTTTCACAGATGGCTTTACCGCTCATGCGCTTAACCAAAGATGTTCCATTTGTATGGGGAAAGGAAGAAGAAGGGATTCAAATTACTGAAGGGTAAGTTACTTACCACACCTGTACTGGCCCATCTGGACCCCTGGAAACCATTTGTGGTTGAGATGGATGCTTAAAATTACGCTGTGGGAGCAGTATAACTTCAGGAAGGGGAAGATGGGTTGGAGCATCCCATATGTTACTTCAGCCATAAGTTTCTCCTCGTGGAAATGAACTACTTGATATACAATAAGGAACTGTTGGCAGTGATTACAGCCTTATGCGAGTGGCAACCTCACCTGCTCTATGCCTGGCATCCTTTCATTATCTGGATTGATCACAAAGCCTTGGAGTACTATCGCAAACCCAGAAAGATAAACCAGCAACAGGACAGATGGCACATGGAGATGGTCCGCTATGATTTTTTGGGTAGAGTACAGGCCTGGGGCTTCAAATATCCTGGCAGATTGGTTGAGTCAAGATGGGGCTTTTGTGTATGAGAAGGAAGAGTTGGAGGAGTTTAACCCAGCTACAATGTTCCAACCAGACCAATTTTCAATGATTGAAGATATGGGAAGTGTGTTGGGGGAGGAAGTTCACTGGAAGCAGAGAAGCGCAAAATTTGACCAAAGGCTGAAAGCTGAGATGATGGAGGGTCATCCGCACTGATACCATGCAAATTACATGAAGAGGTTGGGATGCTATACCACAAGCCAAATGTATGGATGTCTAACCCATCATTATGAAAGGAGGTAATCTGGGCTTCTCATGATTATTCACTGGCGGGTCACCCAGGAGTAGGGAAGATGATGGAATTGGTGCAGTGAGAGTATTTGTGGCCAGGCCTTCATAAGGATGTCCAGAAGTACATGCGGGAGTGTTTGGTATGTGCAAAGTCAAAGCCATCTATAAAACCACCATTGGGTAAGTTGAATCTGCTGTTGATACCATAAGCCCCTTGGAGTTTGATTAGTGTCAATTTCATAGTGGGACTCCAAAAGGTGCAGGGGAAGGACACAGTTATGGTGGTCGTGGATAGACTTACCAAATATGCTGAGTTATTCCCATATACTGGGAGTTTTTTGTCAAAGGATGTGGTGAGGATTTTTATCGATGAAGTGTTCTCCTGACATGAATTACCTGAGGAGATCATTTCAGACTGGGGCCCACAATTTGTTTCAAAATTCTGGTCAAGTCTACTAGGAAACTTGGAAATTAGGCCTGGTCAGTCATTGGCATACCATCCACAATCTGATGGACATATGGAGAGGGTGAATCAGATACTCAAACAGTATCTTTGGTGTTAAATGTCTGATTGACAGGATGACTGGGTTTTGTGGGTCCTGATGGCCCAGTTTGCTTACAACAATCACTCTCAATCCTCAACAGGAATGTCGCTGTTTTTCACAATTCATGGACTAAACCCCAGATCAAACAGGGGATCTGTGGGTGGAATATATCAGGGGGTGGATGAGATGTTGGGTACCATGTCAGATATCAGGAAGTAGCTACAAGGGAACTTGGAGCTGGAAATATCTCAGCAGAATTGACAGGCAGATTGTTGAAGGGCGCCAGATCCAACCTTTGAGCCTGGGTATTGGTGATGGCCAAGAATTAAGCCATCCTGGTCAAGTATCATATGCTGGGTCCAAAGTTTTTGGGCCCATACTGGATAGTCTGAGCCATTAATCAGCTCGCCTTTGAGTTGAGTTTGTCAGTAGTTTCCAGAGCCCATCTGGTGAGTCTTGCTTCTCAGCTACAGGCATTCAGGGGTGAGGGGCTGGAGCGTCCAGGACCTCTGAATCCTAGAGATGGGGAGGTGCCAGAATATGAGGTGGAACACATACTGGATGCCAAGTGGGTGAGAGGCCGTCAGCAATTGCTGGTGAAGTGGAAGGGCTATCTGGTGGAGGAGGTGATGTGGCAAATAAAGGAGGACTGTGAGCAATGCCCAGAGAAGGTCTGGGAGTTCTGGGCTTCACAGGGGGGTGATGCAACGTATCAGGAGGCACCTGATCCATACATTGGTTCAAATTGAGTGGAGTTTGATCTGAATGTGGCCCTGATACAACGGGCATCAAACTCAGTAAGTTTGGAACTGGGTAAAATTGCCATCCCAAACCTGAATCACATCCACAGAATTATGATGGGCTTACATGAGGCGTGGATGGTGATCCAATGGGATGGCAAATCTTTGCTAACAATGTGGTGGTCAGGGCTCAGAAGAGTTTAATTAAAAGAAAAGCTTATTCCATATTAGCAGTGCGCTATTTAGAGGAGGACAATGCAGCCCTGAAGGGCAGTTGCATATTTTATTAGGAAAAAAAGAATTCAAATAAAGAATATTTGCTTGCTCATAAAACATTAATTTTATTTAAAGAATTATAAGCAGATTAGATCAAAACTATGAGCTTAACCAGTGAGCTTGGTGTGGCGTTGGTGTTGTTCTCAGCCCTTTCCTGGTCCCAGAATCTGCTGTTGATGTGCAGCGTCATGAGAACAGTGGTACAAGAATACATGGCAATGATGAGACATGCCAGTTGGGTTTGGAAATGGGCCTCTGCTGACCTTTACCTAGTATGATCAGTAACATGGCTCTTACTGCCCAATTCATTCATTGCATATTGGTGCAAACCCGCCCGTTACAGGCAAGGCCATTTAAACTAACATATAAATAAATCACTGTTTAATTACTAAAATTATTAATTTATTGATTAACCAATTGACCATCAATTACTTGGCAAAAACATTTAACCTACAAAATAACTTAATAAACTGCTTAGCTGTAACAATATACCAGTTACAATTAAAAACGTAGAGTTTATCACTTCATAAATAAATTCTTTTATTTTAATATTAAATTAAAAATACTGGCTTTGAGGTGCACATGGGCCCTTCTATCTACCTAAATTGAAATTTTTAATCTTTACATGCTGTAGTTTTGGCTGGGCATTGCACATGCACACACAGCCACACTTACTATTATTTCTATAGATTTTCTGCATCAGTTATAGTACACAAATGTTATTAGATTAGAATTCTTTTTATATTGTTTTTGTAAGTCTTGGGGAACGTCCTTTGGCTCTCAATTGGGCCATCTTCCTGTTCCTGAATAAAAAGACACCAAAGAGGATGGTGGTACCTCTCATCACTCAGGGCAACCTCGCTCATGTAGTAGATGAGCAATGGGTAACAGCTCGTCCTCTTCGAATCCCACCTTCAATACCCACACTTACCTTGGCAGAACTGTTGCGGGGAATTAGTGAAATCTGTGCTGAGATTACCAGATTAAAATTGGGTGGGTCTAATTCAGCTGGCAATCTAGCTGATGCCCAAAATTTAAATGACTGTAAAAGCATGAAGAATGAAGATATCAGCTGGATCACCCAATGGTTCCAATTCAATCTCCAGACCAGTTGAACAAATATTGGGTGCTACCAATGAGGGTTTGAAGCCCTCAAATAGTAATTTGGGCGTTGCACCTGATGTGCTGCTGTTGATTGAATGAATGATTAAATGACTGAGCAAGGGTGGGTTGGCCATCCTGAACCTGTTCCCAACCAAATGGGCCCATCCTTATAAGGTATGGCCTTGGATTCCCGTCACATGTTGGGCCAAACGCCATCATGCTAATCATCAGAAACATAGTTGAGCCTTGGTTCAGATGTTTGAGGTTGAACTGACAGAGACTTGGCCCACCGCCAAATTTTGCAATGTTGGTTCCCAAAGAATAAACCCCCCCATTCCCAAACAATGTGCCAATCAGGCCAAATTTGTCAGGTCCTGACCCCATCCTGTCACTACCCAATTGACCACTATTTAATCAGTTGCATGGCACTGAGAAAATTGTTGGTCAATTTTCTTACTTTCCTTTCCCAATAAATTTTTGCTAAAAAATCAAATTTTCTTTATTTTCTGTTCTAACCACATCCCAGATGGCATTTCCCTGGTGGCTCATCGCCCCACACTCCAGGCGGGCTTTATTAATTCTTTTGGTCACCATGGCTCCCTCTATCATCGATTGGGGCTAGTGAGTCAGATACTTTTGGACTTACAACCCCACTCTTATGAATTTCTGACAACAATATACAGGGATTTTATGGCCCTATGTACAACAATGGATAGAGAGAACCCATCTCCCTATCGCCCCCAATGAGTTGGCCTCTCAAACCCAGAATCTCATCGAGGCTGTCCCAGCAATCCCACCACTTGTAGTGGGAACCACTGAGTTGGGAATGGGTTTAGTATGGTTTGCCGTTGGGATACTCATTACCCTGTTGTTATGCCACCACTTCGTGGTATCACATTTCCTGGCTCCATATCAAGTCGTATGGTCAGCAATGCTTCTGGCATTCTGGCTTGCTTTTTGGGTGTTCACACATCCTGACTAGCAGCCGGTCTAAACTTCTTCTGCCGTTTCCATGACATAATCAACCAACCATTACTTCCAGCCACTTCCACCTTGATTTTTGAATTAGGCGCCGCAGTGGTTAACCTCTACAGATAAACATACAGTCAGTTATGTGTTGTTTGTTGTTCGTTTGGTCACTTTCTGACTTTGGGAGAAGCATCCACTCTATTTTGGGAAACTTTCTTCAAGCCACCCAAGATGTGCAGATTGCATCTTCTCCTACTTCCTCCGGCCCAGGAAAAGGATCAAGTATCCCCTCCCAAGAGATTGCCAATCAGGTTCTCAACGCTCTCACTGAAGTAAAAATGCGGACAACAATTGCACTCAGTAACACTTCTGCGATATCTCATGCCCAACAAGGTCTTGCATTGTTAGACGCCATGGATGGAGATGCCTGCCATTGGGTGAGGAAGCCTTTTGCATTCTTCCTCACAAGAAGGAGACTCCACTCCCCTATTGGCTGTTGTATTGGCTGTTTTAAAACCCCATGTGTCCCAATCACATCACTTATTCAGATTACTCCTAACCATGGCTGAAGCCCCCTGTTTGGCTTCTCTGGTTTCTACCTTTCATGAGCTGGCTTCCGCGTCAGGCCTATCTATCAATATGCTTCAGGAAGTCTTTAGAGTGAGCTTGGATTTGGTTTTCGCTCATCACGTGGCCTGGTCTACTATCCAGGAATCAGTAAATCAAATATGTGCCACCACAACTACTATCAAAGCACTACCTCGCCACTATCTGTATTAGAAGGGAAACTTTATGATAGGATTTCCTAACCAAGATGTAGATGGTGCGCCCAATACCAGAATAGCAGTTGAAGTAGGTCCTAACCCTGCCATAACCCCTGAGTCCGATTTGGCATTTCCAGAGTTGACTATAAATGATTCTGTTCAAGCCCAGACAGAAGAAATGATTTCTACCGCTCTTGTACTTCCAGTTTCGCTCCAGCTAAGAACCCTGACCCTGGTCCTGACATACCCGTTATTTCTTTGGTTGTCCATGGGTCAGTCAAATATCCCAATAAACAGAATTCCACTTATTTCCTTGTCCCTATGAAAATCAGTATTGGTCCACATCATGTCTCCTTTGAAGCTCTGGTGGATACCAGAGCAGCGGGGAACTTCACGAGCGTTGAGTTGGCACAGCAATTAAAATTGGAAATGGATGTGGGTTCCTCAGTAATGGTGGCCTCTTCTGCTTACCAGTCTTCATATGTCGTTTGCCGGCTGATACACTTCTCAATCCACCAATATAACTTCTGCAATCGTTTTTTGGCCATGCCAAACTTGGTATTCCCGGTGATCCTGGGTATGGGATGGTGGCATCGACAACATGTGAAGATTCATTTAGAGTCTAATACATTGTCATTTACCAATGATGATTCAGAGGGAGAGTTCCCTTTGATCAACACCCTCAAAAAATACAAGGAATCAGCTCTATCACTACCTTAGTTAACTCTGCGGGCATTCCAGCCAATTTTCCCAAAAGTTTAATGCAATATTGGGGAATCTTGACATGGAAAAGAGGACCAACTGCCAAAACATACTAGGTACAATTGTGGATTTTGGAAAACTGTGGAATTGGTGAACATTAACTGCCCGTTGTATCCTCATACAGTGGAGGAAGAGGTTGCGCTCAATACCTGGTTGCATGAAATGTTAAAAAAAGGTTGGTTGTTCAAAGAAACCACCCCATCGCCTCCCCTATTGTCTTTGCAAGAAAATTGGATGTATCACTTTGTCCTTATGTAGATTACGGTCACTTGAACAAAATAACAGTTACAGATCCCTATCCATTGCCTTTAGAGCAGACAATCAGTCAGGCAATTTCCAAATCCCGTGTGTTTTTAAAATTGGATCTGGTGAATGCTTTCAACTAAATTTGGGTGATGGAAGGACAGGAATGGTTAACCACAATCTGAATGAGGCGAGGCATTTTTCAATTTCGTGTAATGCCCTTTGGGTTGAAAAATGCTCCCGCTACATTTCAACAAATGATTGACAACGCGCTAGGGGATCTCCGGTTCTCTTGTGCTATTGCATACATCAATGACATCCTAGTTCATTCCCCAACTCCCAAACAACATGCTATCAACTTGGAAGCGGTGGTGGTCGCTTTGCATAAAGCAGGGCTGTTCCTCAAAGCTTCTAAGTGTGAGTTTTATAAGGAGAGGTCACATTTCTCAGAAGCTTGGTTCTCAAAGAAGGTGTCACTATCCCTCCCAACAAATTAGATGCAATCTGAGAATGGCCAACTCCAACTACACAGAAGCAACTTCAGAGTTTCTTGGGAACCATCATTTCTTTGAAAAAATTTTCCCCCACACTTTCCCAGTTGGACGCTCTGCTCCATCCCCTCACTGGAAAAAATGTACCATTTTGTTGGACCCCCAAATGCCAGCAGGCATTTGAATTGATCAAGGAGGTGTCCATGTCTCCTCCCATTTTGAAACACACCGATCCCACCAAACCGTACATCATCACATGTGATGCTTCGTTGGTAGCAGTGGGCGCGGTGCTGCTTCAGGACTACGATTGTCTTGAACATCCGGTCACTTATTTCTCCCAAAAATTCACTGCTACAGAGCAGTCTTAGGTCATTTATGACAAGGAACTGGATGCTGTTGCATGGGCATCAACTCATTGGCAGTACCTGTTGCAAGGTGCTCGTCATGAGCTAACAGTTTGCACGGACCACCAGGCTCTCTTGTATTTCTGCAAACCCCAAAAATTAGTGCACTGGCAGGCCTGAACCTATTGAGACCTGTGCAGTTTCAACTTCAAATATGAATTTGTCAAAGGTGCGCTCAATGTCCTTCTTGACTTCCTAAGCCGTAGCCCTGCTCACTGTCCCTTGGAACCTGAGGAAGTGGATCTCGTTACCATGATCCCTGCCACTCAGATTCTGTCAATCATTCCTTCCATTGTTTCCTCCATCGCGTTGTCTCCT
Source organism: Massospora cicadina (assembly GCA_022478985.1). Lineage (NCBI taxonomy): Eukaryota > Fungi > Entomophthoromycota > Entomophthoromycetes > Entomophthorales > Entomophthoraceae > Massospora > Massospora cicadina. The sequence goes on along the minus strand of JAKSZP010015888.1, from coordinate 173,046 downwards.
GACGATCTGCTATTGGCCCAGGTGCTAGCCGGTCAAACAGCCTGCCCTGAGGGCGTGGAATTGGTCAAGCAGTTGACTCACTCGAGTCCCAAACACTCCCTATACTCCTTAGAAGAGGGGCTCATTCACTTCCATTCTTGTGTGTGGGTTCCCCCATCCTTCCGCCTGAAAATATTCCGTGCACACCATGATCCCCCCACAGTTGGGCATCCCAGTAACAAGAAATGCATCGATCTGATCAAGCAAACCTTCAATTGGGCAGGACTGACCAAAGAGGTTTCATCTTGGATCACCAATTGTGTTACTTGCACTAGGGCCAAGTCAGATCACTCCAGTAAGAATGGCCTCTTACACCCTTTACAGCAGGTGGAAGGTCTGTGGACCTCAGTGTCCATAGATTTTATTGTCGATCTCCCCTGTTCCAATGGGTTCACAGTGGTGATGGTAGTGGTGGATTGCTTCACAAAATTTTCCCTTTTTATTCCTTGCACTTCTGCGATTATGTCAGAAGAAACTGCCCGTCTTTTTATATGACATGTGTTTTTGATGTTTGATCTTCCCCAGGAAATCTTTAGTGACTGGGGTACTCAGTTTACCGCACGCTTTTGGAGTGAACTCCTATTGATCCTGAAGATAACCCCCTGTCAATCCACGGCGTATCACCCCAGTCTGAAAGTCATACTGAGCGGGTTAATCAAGTTCTCAAACAATACCTGCGTTGCTATGCCACAGCAGCACAGGATACTTGGTTCAGTGACTTGCCTCTCGCTCAATTTGCATACAATAATGGGATCCAAGCATCCACGGGGTTTTCACCATATGAAGCAACGTTGGGATATAACCCATCGTTTTCAGTTGGGACATTCTTGCAACCTGAGGTTCAAGCTGCTGCAGATCATGCTACCCATATTCAATCAACTCAAGCCTTAGTGCAGGAACACCTCACCAAAGCCATTGATGACTATAAGCAATTCTCAGACTGTAAGCACCTTCCAGATCATGACTTTATGGTGGGTTCCTACGTCATGCTTGATACCTGTCATTTGCGAATTTAAACCCCTTCCCGCAAGTTCTCCAGTAAGCGTTCAGGTCCTCACTTAGTGGAGGAAGTATTGGGAAATGAGGCGTTCTGCCTGAAGCTTCCCGCGCATTGGAAGCAGCACCCAGTCTTCCATGTTTCCCAATTGTTGCCTTTCAAGGGTGTAGTTTTTAACAGACACAGAACCAATCATTGTCAATAACGAGGAAGAAGCTGAGGTAGAGGCTATCTTGGCATCTCGCAAGTCGCGATGTTCAGTTCAATATCTTGTGACCTGGAAAGGATACCCAGCTTATGAAAATAGTTGGGTCAAAGCGCACGATTGCACAAACTGCATGGCCCTGGTCAAAGCTTTCCACACATCCCACCCTGGGGCCCCCTGCCCTCCTCAGAAAATCGTGATGATTATGGCTATCAAGCTACCTAAAGCACACAAGAATGTGGCCCTGGTGCAATTTCTCAGTGGGGGTGCCATTCCTTTGGAAAAAGGAAAGGGTAATGTAAGTCTCAGGAAACGTCCTTTGGCTCTCAATTGGGCCATCTTCCCGTTCCTGAATAAAAAGACACCGAAGAGGATGGTGGTACCTCTCATCACTCAGGGCAACCTCGCTCACATAGTAGATGAGCAATGGGTAACAGCTCATCCACTTTGAATCCCACCTCCAATACCCACACTTACCTTGGCAGAACTGTTGCGGGGAATTAGTGAAATCTGTTCTGAGATTATTAAATTGAAATTGGTCAGATCTAATTTGGCTGGCAATCTGGCTGATGCCCAAAATTCGAATGACTATAAAAGCATGAAGAATGAGATATTGGACAGTCACCCGATGGTTTCAATTCAATCTCCAGACCAGTTGAACAAATATCGTGCACTACTGATGAGGGTTCAAAGCCCTCAAATAGTAATTCAGGCGTTGCGCCCAATGTGCTGCTGTTAACCAAACAAACAATTAAACAACTGAGCGTGGGTGGGTTGGCTGTCCCAAACCTGTTCCCAACCAAATGGACCCATCCTTATAAGGTATGGCCTTGGGGGATTCCTGTCACCCGTTGGGCCAAACGCCATCATGCTAATCATCAGAAACATAGTTGAGCCCTGGTTCAGACGTTTGAGGTTGAACTGACTAAGACTCAGCCTGCCACCAAATTTTGGGATGTTGTTTCCAAAAAATAAACCCCCCATTCCCAAACAATGTGCCAATCAGGCCAAATTTGTCAGGTCCTGACCCCATCCTGTCACTACCCAATTGACCACTATTTAATCAGTTGCATGGCACTGAGAAAATTGTTGGTTGATTTTCTTACTTTCCTTTCCCAATAAATTTTTGCTAAAAATCAAATTTTCTTTATTTTTGTTCTAACCACATCCCAGATGGCATTTCCCTGGTGGCCCATCACCTCACACTCCGGGTGGGCTTTACCAATTCTTTTGGTCACCATGGCTCCCTCTATTATCAATTGGGGCCAGCGAGTCAGATACTTTTGGACTTACAACCCCACTCTTATTAATTTCTGACAATAATATATGGGGATTTTATGGCCCTATGTACAACAATGGATAGAGAGAACCCATCTCCCTATCGCCCCCAATGAGTTGGCCTCTCAAACCCAGAATCTCATCGAGGCTGTCCCAGTAATCCCACCTCCTGCAGTTAGAACCACTGAGTTGGTAATGGGTTCAGTGTGGTTTGCCGTTGGGATACTTCTTTCCCTGTTGTTACATCTCCAATTCGTGGTATCTCATTTCCTGACTCCATATCAACTTGTACAGTCAGCAATGCCTCTGTCATTCGGGCTTGCTTTTTGGGTGTTCACACATCCCAACTGGCAGGCCGGTCTAAACTTCTTCTGCCAATTCCATGACAGTTTTCTTAGAATTACTAATCTTATTAGATAAGGTATGCATTTGATATACCAATTGTATAATTTTAATTCACTCATCTATAGCTCAAGTTATTTAAGCTTGAAGAGTATAAATAAAAAATAACATCTTAACCTAGGTGATTGTAGATCTATAGACTTAGTTTAATCTATATATATAAATGAATGTCTGTATGTCTGTCCCAAATGCATTCCTATACCATTCATCCAATTGTGATGAAACTTTGTTGAGTTGTTGTGTGCATGCCTGAGAAGGTTTATGAATTTTAAAAAATATTATAATAGTAAAATAAAAAGTTTTATATGTAACAAGTGAAAATCCTATATACTTTGATGGTATTCGCTATATTGTTACAGCTGAGCAGTTTGATATTCAGCTGATTTGATATTTTAAATGGTTTTGTTAAGTGGTTAGTGGTCATTTGGGTATTTAACAAGTTTATCTAAATCAAAACTTTGAATCAAAAGTCCAATTGATTTTAAATATACCTCCTCTAGCATAATTGGCTCAATCCCTCTCTCTCACGAATATCACTTTTTATAACAAAAAGTGAATTGAACAAGAACTGAGAGAGCAACCAACTGCTATACCGCTCTGCAATTTTATAGACAGTGAACAAAGGCCAAACAACCAAGCGTAGGCAAGGCAAGCCACCCATCTGTGTGCAGCACATAGAAATGGACAACTTGCCCGCACCAATAGTGAGTTTTATTAATAATAAAACCAAGGTTGTTAAGATGGACAAACCATCTGCCGACCTTCCCACCAGCCCAAGCCCCAACACAACTAGAAATGGGGCTGGGCATTCCACCATGTATGCACCAAGTAATGAACTGGTAACACAAACAACTACAAAATGAATGAACTTGGAGATGGGTCATGGAGCACTAATGAATAGCGCAAATGATGGGGTCAACTCCTTAGGATCAATGCCCACTGACACCCAGATGACAAATGCAACCTTCCGGGAGTGAGGCCTGATGCCAAGAACAGCGGAGTTGGGAATATTCCCCAGTGAACCTCAATCAGCAGGGGGGACTGGGGCCTCGCAGGGTGAGAAAACTCTTGCCAATAAAGCAAAAAAACCTGGATGATGTATTGGTAGAATCCAAAACTAACTTGGATTTGAATAACAAAAATCAGCGATTCAAACTAATGGAGTCAAGCAATAAAAAGTTTTCTTCCAACATGGAGAAACTTGCTGAATCAGCTTGGGGTATTTGGGCAAAGAACAAGTCAGGCGCCAACCCTAAAACAGCCCAGTTGGGGGGGTGTATGGTCCCTGACCAAAATTGATTTGGTAGCATGAGTAGCTCATTGGGTGGAATGCCTGATACACAATCAGGTGCAATCCCCGATGAAGGCATTCTGACAGGGGGCCATAGCTTGATAATGCATCAATGGCTGATCCCAAATATCCAATCACCGAACCAAGATGATCCATTGAAGACCAACCAAGGTTGGGGTGACTCTATATTGGGGACCAAACCAGAAGCATACATAGCACATCACTATTATTAATGCGCCATGTTCAAAAAATACTGGTCCATGATGCAATACATCCTATCAGGCAATCATTCATCTCCAGGTATACATCCATTGCAGGACCTGTTCTTTATGAAAACCCTGAGAACAGCTCAGATCCAACTATGAGCCTTCATTTACCAGTATTGTGTATGGTAATTCACTGTGCGCTTGTCGCCAAGGTTATGAGCAACGAGCGCCACCATCACAGAGATTTGGTATTGAAGACCATTCAGATTATCTCTGATTAGCTCCACTGGATCTCAAAATTCTCGCGCATAATCCCCAGATGTTACAAGGCCACGCATTTGGCTTTCCCCACTGGATTGCTCATTGCACACAATGAGCTACTAATTGTTTTAGAATAGTATGGCCTGTAAGCCCACCACTGTTAGAACTATGGCTAGTGATGGCAAGTGCCGATCAGCAATGGTTGGAGGTGCTAGAACTCTAGCAGCCCAAATCTACTGTCTTTTTTACCCTCAGCCAAATCACCTGTATTCCACCCTTCCCTCTTACTTTCCCTTAAATTTATTTAATAAAGTATGGAGTTTTTTTAAAAAATAAAAAAAATCTAGCATAATTGGCTCAGCTTTTGGCTCTAAACTTCAATTCTATAAAAGGTCAGTTGTTCAAATCTTGGCATAATCACTTTTTATACACTTTTCTTAAACTCACTGTAAATTCTGTCTGTCTGTCTGTAATTAAATCATACAAGCTCTATTTCAGACACTTAGTGTCAATAAAGTATTCTTAAATCTGGCACACTTATGTATCATCAATGACAATACAATAATCCATCAAAATTTTAATTTTCATGTTCAAAAAAAGTTTTATATATACTAAGTAAAAATTCTATATTTTTTTGGTAGTCAGTATATAGTTATGGCTGAGTAGTTAGATTTTATTTGAGGTGGGCCAACCTGGGGACAATACTGCACCAATTAGAGAAGTGAAGAAAATAGGAAAGGAGGATAAAACCTGGAAAACCTCCATGCATGGCATATGATAGGCCAGGAACTCCATGGACCACCTTTGGTATTCGCTATCTCAGTTTAAGGCATTGGCGCACAAAACCAACACAGTCGAAATTGTCCCCTACCCAAAGTCCATTACCAGGATTGAACTCAGGAGGCAGTGGTAGAGGGTCCATACTCCACCACTAGGGTATCCTCCCTTGGCTGAGCAGTTAGATATTTAGTTGATTTGATATTTTAAATGATTTTGTTAAATGGTTAGTGGTCATTTTTATGTACTTTTCTAAAACTCACTTCCAATTCTGTCTGTCTGTAATCAAATCTTACAAGCTCTATTTCAGACACTTATCATACACTAAGAGATTTGAGAGGAAATGAACAGCTCTTTGGTGGTGCACTCATTTTATTGTCTGGTGATTTTTGACAAATTCTACCAGTTATACCACATTCAACACCCACTGATGAACTTAATGTATGTCTCAAATCATCAGTTTTATGGTGACACATACAGAAATTAACTTTGAAGACCAATATACATGTACATCTACAACATGATGCATCCGCTGAACATTTTGTAAAACAATTGTTGGATATTGGGAATGGGAAAATGGCAATCAATGAATCCACATAATGTATCACATTGCCAACAAACTTCCATAAAATCACAGCAACCACAGACGAATTGATTCACAAAGTTTTCCCAAATATTGCACAGAAATATAAAAATCATCAGTGGCTAAGTTCACATGCTATACTAGCAGCTGAAAACAATGATGTCAATGCCATCAATTTCAGCATTTAAAATGAAATACCAGGTGAAGTGACAACATATAAGTCCATTGATACTGTAATGAATCAAGATGAAGTTGTCAATTATTCAACTGAATTCCTGAATTTACTTGATTTGCCAGGTATACCACCGCATGTTTTAGCATTGAAAATTGGCATGCCTATCATTCTTCTCCAAAACATCAATCCACCACAGCTTTGCAATGGTACCAGGCTTTCAGTGAAAAAGATGATGAACAATATCACTGAAGCTACAATCTTAAGTGAAAAATTTAAAGGAGAAGATGTACTGTTGCCACGCATCCCAATGATTCCAACAGATATGCCACTTGAATTCAGACGTTTGCAGTTTCCAGTGCGACTCACATTTGCAATGACCATCAACAAAGCACAGGGACAATCACTACAAGTGTGTGGACTAAATTTTAAAAATCCATGCTTCTCACATGGACAGCTGTATGTGGCCTGCTCATGCATCAGAAAACCTTCTGATTTATTCATGTATGCATCAGATGGAAAAACAAAAAATATTATGTATCCAAAAGTGCTTCAATAAACATAATTAAAACACAAACACTTTCTATCTTGAGTGGCATTGCAATGCATGTCAAGTACTCATACTAATATTATCACATTAATTTAAAAACCATGCAAACAAAGTTGTGGGCAACAGCTATTTATTTATAATAAACCTACTTTAATTGAACTTTTATTAATTAAACTAACATTTTCATTATATACAACATGAAACTCCATTGCAAAGCATGGGTATTCTGCTAGTATTTTATAAATTTTGCATATTTGATTCTTCATAAAAATACTACTATGCCTTTGCATCTCCAGCTTGTTAAATTCGAAGCCTTGTAGAACCTAAAATTAACCTTAAACTTAATACAATAATAAACTATATGTTAGATAACTTAGGTAATTTTAGAATTGATAGGTTAGTATAAATATTATATATATATGTTTAAGCCAATTTGTACTATGTATTCTACCCTTTAAAAATATTATTCTATCTTATCCAGTATTTAATTATTAATTTTATCTGAAATTAATAATACTCCCAAATTATGGTATTTATTATCTAACAATTTATGAGTTTTATTTTTTACTAGCAAGTATCTGTAGCTTTGCACGCAATAAATTGTATATATAATAGAAAAGTATGTGTATGTATATAATCTCATCTATCTTATTGGCCAGAGCTATGCTTAGCAAATGCATTAAATAATTAGGACAATTCTGATTGTTCAAACAATGGCTGTGCTCAGACAGTGGATTAAGTAAGTATTTATAATGTAATATTAAGTTAATTAAATCTAAGTTAGACCCAATTCCATTATAATCTCTATATATTTAAAATATCATTATATGTATGTATGCAAATGAGACATATTGTCCATGAACAAATAACTAAAAAAATCAAAATTGGTACACTATAATTTTTTTATTTTGAGGATAATAAAAGGCTTTTTTAAAAAATTAATGATAGATCTATTAATAATTATAAAAATATTTGAGGTGGGTCGACCTTAGGACAAATATACCACACCGAGAATGTTTTTGTAGCCAGTATAGGTTTCGAACTCAAAACCTGCACTAGGGGTGGAAGCAGTTTTACCCGCTCAACTAACCACCCCTTCTATTAATAGTTATATATAAGTTTGAAAAAAATAAAAATTTTGATGGTAATTTTATACCATTTCTGCTGAGCACTTTATTATACTAATCAATTAGGTTCATAAATTTTGTTAAGCAGTTATCTGGTTTGAGTTGTTTGATATGTTCAATTGGCTTTAACTAAGCGAATGGTGGTTTTATGTTGATTTTATAGGTTCACCAGTTTCAGGTAAATGGTTATTAGTTTATTTAGTTTAATAATTCAATTGTTTTGCTGAGTGTTTGGTGATTTTTGGTTGATTTTATAGGAAAAATAATTTTTTGTTAATTGGTTATAGGTTGGTTTATTTTGATAGAATTAATATTTTCCAAATATAATAATAGTCATCAACCTTTATTTTAACTAAAGTAAAGCAGGAAACAAAAGAATTTGTCTGTTGCATGAGATTTTTCAACTATTTCTATGTATTTTAACTCCATTGATCCCAAATATAAAGTCAGTTTTCCTGTACATGCTCTAGTTTTTATGCAATGCAGCCAAGGCATAATTATCTTACCCCTACTTCATATCAAGCTTGGCTTGATCAAGCAATTTGTAAAGGCTATGATTACTGAAAATTAATGCTTTCAGCACACTGTTTCTGCTTTTTCTGGTATGTCACTTGACAAAATAAAAGCAGGTGTATATGATGGTATCACATTCAATCTCTTATATTTGGCAAAAAAATTTTCCAGGAAGATGGATAAAAAGGAGAGAGCAGCATGATGTTTTTTGAGGCAGTTATTAACAACTTCTTTTTTAATAAAAAGGTAGAAAACTATATAATTCTGGTTCAAGGGATGATAAAGATATTTTTTTAATCTTGGATGCAACATGAGTGATAAGATACACTTCCTGAATAGCCTTCTTGATCAATTTCCCAAAACATTGGAGATGTTATCAATGAGAAAGGGGAATGCCTCCATCAAGAACTGAAGACAATGAATAGTCTTATCAAGGGTGATGGGACATGCATATGATGGCAGACTGCTGCTGGATCATGAATTGAGACCATCCTGAGCAAGTTCACAAATGAAAGAGCTACAAGCGCAAATTCTTGCTTAGTGAGCTTTTCATGCCCTCTATGTTGCATTGCTGCATTAATTAATTAACATCTTCCATCTGTATGTACATATCAATGCTATAGTTGAGAAAAATATTTTGATAATAAAGTTTTAAGTTATATTTATGCTAAAAATAAGTGATTTTATTTCTTTACATTTCATGATTGTATGCATATTGTATTACATTGCAAATTTTTATGTTTAAATGACTTATTTATCACCACAAAGGTTATTACAATATTATTCCACATTTGTAAGTTGAGATAAATGCTAATAGAAATTAAAAAAAATAAAAAAACAGAAAAGTGAAAAAAGTTAAAACAAATTGCAAAAAACTGTAGCCTGCAGAGAAAAACTACCTCCAGATATAAAATCAGCGCACTCAAACTTAGTTAAGAACATGTGGCTTATCAATGCAATAAAAAATTTTCTCATTGTTTAATTGATTAAAATTATATGGTAAATTATAAACATAAAAAAGCTTTGAAAATTGAGTAGTAGTTTTTAGTAACTATCAACTTAGTATAAAGCTAATGGGTACGCCAGTCTACACTCAAAATCTTTTTGACTAAAACAATGTTATTTCCTATTAATTTTATAGTGAAATAAAAATTATGATGTTTAAAACATCTTACTAGCTCTCACCTATTGAAATACAAGATTTTATTTTATGAATTATTATGACAGAGGTAAATATTATAAATAGATAATTTATGATTTTGTTAAAATTACAGGTTACCACCACTGAGTAAATTATTTGTCTTCCTAGAAACCCATTTCGTTTACTTAAAAGTTCTTTAAAGTGCTTAGGAAACTTTCTGCTGTTATTTTTTCTGTGAATTTTTGTATTTAAAGTTTAGAGAAAAAGCAAGTTTTTCAACTTTTACATGAAATGCATAAAAACAACCACAAGTCTTTATTTATATTCATGGGGTACTTAATATAATTATACCTACATTATCTTAACCTAATTTGTTTTTTTAATATTTCAGTTAATTTGACTTGGATATGCTTTATAAATGTGTTAATAGTGTGAGTAGAATATTTTTGTGTGTAATGAAGTGACTTTAACATCAAAGAAATGTAAAAAGACTCCATTAAAAATACAGCATACTACCATTATTTTAATTTTAATCTATTATGAGGCATGCTAACCAGGGGATGGACATTACTGAAGCTCAAAGAGTGAAAAACTGAATGAACTAATCACTCAATCTTAATGAAAAATGACTGCTCAAAATGAATGGGCAAAACATAATGACTGAGACACCAACCCACCAGGTGGGACAGCGCTGAGGCGCTCAACCTACCATGGTGAAAGGGAAGGGGGGATCAGGGGGCTCATCCTCAGTCTCATGCTACTATTTGGCAAGAGCGTGGGACAAGGAGGAGAGTAAAGGGGTGGGGTGATCAGTGACATGGGGAGCGAGGACACTAATGATTGGCTGGTTGAGGAAATTACTGTAGGACAGTAAGTTACCAATGTACCTGGAAATGGTGGCCTCCGCCTTAATGCAGATGGCAGGGAGCTGGGACAGTGAAGCCACAGAGGCGTGGGTGACTCTTGGGTTGGCCTGCAAGGTGGAAACCACTCTCTGGATAGCTTCCTTAGCGCGCCTGTGGGCAAATTGGGTGGTATTTCTGTTAGGTGGGGATGTGGATGGCTTGATGATGGGAGGTGAAAGTACCGTGGCTAGTGCCACTACTGATAACTCAGCCATCTCACAGATGGTGTCTATGTCAGGGTGGGCAGCTGCTGCAACAGCAAGCTGGTGGTCTGAGAGAAACTCCAAGGTGTCCAGTTGGGGGGCATAAAACTGTTGAGCGACTGGTTTGGGTCTCTGTACCTGGATAAATTCATCATATTGTGCTGCAAGGCTTCAATTAAATTACCCATCTCTTCAGTTTAGCCAATGAGGACCATGGGTTCATGTCAAACTCAAAATTGGGGTCAGAAAATTGAAGTGGTGTGGCTGACAATTGCAGGATAACGTGGAAACCCACATTAGTCTAAGCTGTTTCCTGATTGGATGAGGTGCAAGTGGCACTGGCCTGAGGAAGGGGCTGGTTGGCTGCAGCGGGCACTAAAGCAGCAGCAGGCTTTGGGGGAGGGGGTAGGATTGTACCCATGCTGAAAGGCAGTAGGGTGTGGGGCTAAATGGGGGCCAGATAATGACAGCACTGGGTCTGAGGAAGCCACAAGTGAGGGGCATTTATGCTTTAAGCGATTTAACTCAAAGCAGAAAGGACAGATTGTCCTCCCACCCTTGACATGGGCCCAGAATGGGTGGGGGGCAGAGGGAATGATGGCGTGGGGGGAACAACAACGCAATTTTTAAAAATTTTGGGCTGATTGTGGTGAATGCCAGAGGCCCAGCTAGGCAAGCATCCCCATTGGGGACCACAAACTGGAGGATGGGGTTGGAGCTGTATGTGGCAAAACCTTCCATCAACTCCTGATGGAGTACTGTGGGGGGAGATGGGTGGGCAACCCCGCAAACTGGACTACCATGGTGGTGTTGGTGGGGAGCTGGGTGCGTGTTGTTGGTATAGAGGTGCCCTTGAAGACCAGGGGCACTGTAGCCGCAATGGCGGCATCAGCTTCACAGGTGAAGCTTAGGTCAAAATACCCTTTAAAGGGGCGGAAGTCTATAAATACAGCTGGCAGCATCACCACCTGGGCCAAGTCAATAATTGCTTGTTCCTCATATGGGAACAATCTCCCATACTCGACCCAAAGGCTAAAATGGAGCTGGGACTGGGGGAGAACAAGTGAGCTGTGAGGAACATCCTGGGTATGTGCCAGGTGGATGGCAAAATCCTTGGGCGGATTAAACTGACCCAAGGACTTAGTGGGACTGGATGAACCAGTCCAAGTGCATTTTCCCACCAGACAGAAAATGCTGGGTGGGGTTTCGCCGCTGCCCCACACTGGAGCAGCCAGCAGAAAATCTGACGTCATTGGGGATTGAATGGGAGCGTCTGGCGTTTTATCAATAGTTGTTTACTTACTTTTTTAAATAAAATTGCATAAAAGTGACTCCAAGTGGAAAGAAAAAACCCAGTTTTTATACTACCATTATTTAAACTGCAAAATAGAGAAAGAAACCCTTTAAACCACGAATTGCTGTAATACATGTGAAGTAAATAGAAAAGATCTTAAAAACCCTATAAAATTGTTCAAAATCTTGGGGATACCAAAAAGCTGAAAAGTACAATTTTGTTTTTTATGAATTTCTAGGGACGTAATTAGAGTTATGTTATGATATGTCACTGAAGATCTTATTTCTGTACTCTCACCTCAATTTTTATAAAAAACTATAGTGCTTTGAGTGATGAGCATGAAGAGTGCTTCCATCAAAACATTTCAGCAATGGGATGATGGTATCCGGGAAAGTAGAGCTTATCTGATCTTGTATATTTTTTAGAATGTCAGTAGATGCCCCAGAAGTAGGCTACTTTAAGAAGAAACAGTCCAGTACATAGCTAAATAGTTAAGACTCTGAAGAGAAGAGTTTGTAAAATATAGAGTTTGTAAATATAATATAATTATAATAATCGCTGAACAAAGAGCCAAGATAACCTTTTGGTGGCAAGTGCTTGTTCTTCAACCCCAGTCTGGTTAGGATTTATTATTTTTGTAAAAATAAAGTGAACTTTGCTTTTTTTTGTAGTCTAGTGTTATCAATACTACTTTTTTTTTTAGTACTAGATGGTCCCAACCCAATGGGGGGGATTTTTATCAATACTACTTACATTGAAAATTTTAAATTTAAAATGGTTTATCTTACTGACTGCTGCTTAATTTTTTGATAGCTTAAACATCAAATATCATTTCCAGTGAGTATTATATCAAACTTTATATAATTCCTATTGTTTCTGAAAAAGAATGATAATCCAAGAGAAACTGAACTTCAAACATGGATACCATAGCATCCATACAATTATTATAGACAACAAGGCTTTGAATTAGTGTTGGTGCAAAAGTAGAAATATTAAAAAAGAGTAATTGAGGATAGCACATGATATAAAGTTATTTGGAAGCCTTTTATATTTACTGCAAACTAATCTTCTTTGAAGCCTTCAAGGATGGCATTATGTCCATCATCACCATTACAACTTGAGCTAGCATATGAGGTCCTCCATAGGTATTATTTGTTGTATTGCGGGTGATGGTATCTATACAATTTATCTGAAACTTGAAATTCTTTAGTAAGTTTTCTATAAGTGAGAATAAAGACGTCAACATCTTATCACTAGCAAGGTGTTGGCTTTATACCTGGTATATTAAATAGGATTTAAATTTTCAAGCATGTAGAAGAACCATAGGTATTTATAATATTTCATTTGAGGTTTCTATACTTGAGATTCTGCTTTGACAATATCTTATCTTATTAACTCATTAAAAGCTAAACGAGGTGAGTCAACTTTGAGACAATTATACCACACTGAGTTTTTTAGCCTGTGCTGGTTTTGAACTTATAACAATTAAAACCCAACCCAGAGTGGAGCAGGAACCACCCTGCTATGCTACCACTCCTCCTTATTGATTCATTAAAGTATTGTTTATTTATATTTTATCCAAAAAAATTTCCTGTAATTTTTTGTAAAGTTTTTAACCCAAGAACTTACAGGTTTAATTATCTACAAGCAATATGTCCTCTAATTAGTTCTCTTATTTAGCAAGTTATCTCACTTGTCACTTTGCTCCCAACCATCCCTGATACTCCAGTGCACATTTAATTGCTTTTAACATACAAAAAACCCAATTAAAAATAATTAAGGCTTGGCTTGAGTGACCATTTGTGGGTTAGGTGGTTCAGAAATGTAATTGTTATGGTGATCCATCACTTGTTAAGGGTTGAACAAGTCTTATATTTTTACTAGCAATAAGGCTCATAGATTAGTGCCCCTCTTGGTCCTGAAGGGGTGAAAGTTTAAGCTCATCATGATAGATGCATCAGGTAATCTATATGTTCCTTTCCTTGAAGGCAGGGTCCACTGCTACCTTGATGGCCTTTACCAAGGAGTGATTATATGAAGTACTGAGAGTTTTCTATGCAATCTCAGTCCTCTTAAGTGGGCGAAATTAAGTGTAATTGAGATTTGTTTCATGGAATTGACTAATTAGTTTTTGAAAGATGGTTATATCTTTGGTGAGAACACAGTTGCTCTTGTAAGATGAGTACCTATTCAAGAAATTTATTGATGAGGTCGCATTTGACTTTTTGCAAACTCAAAGTATCCTCAACTTAAGCTTAGGGGTACCTTCTGTTAAAATCTGTTCTACCACCTCTTGTTTTTGACCTTTTACTAGACAGAGAAAGTGTGAATTGATACATGGACCTTCCAATGGGGCAGCAATCTAAGGCATAAACACCCCCATTTAACCCTTTCAAAACCTGGAAATTGCCCAGCTAACTTGCAGGAAAAGTTATTACAAGGGACTTTTTGGTGTAAATTATCAGTATCCACCATAACCAGGGCCCCACTTAATAGTTGGAAGCTGCCCTTCGCTTCTTGTCAGCAAATTGTTTTGGCATCATTTGTTGATTTTATAAGTTGGTTTGAACTTTTATCAGAATTTTATGATGTGTGAGGTGAAGTCTGCAATTGGGATAATACTAAGATCATAGTTCCTACTATAGGAGTGGGGTTGTAATAAAGATTTACAAACATGAGGGACACACCTGAACGTGTGCAGCAAAAAGATAATTAGAAATTCTGCCAAAAGGTTAGTACAAACTATCATGCATTAGTGGCATAGCATCAAAAATACAGTTTAAGTTACTGGTTAGTACTTCATGTTTGTCCATTGTAATTTGTGGGTGATATTCTAAGTACCTAAGCAGTCTGACCTTCAGTTTTCTATAAAGTACTTCCCAAATTCTAAAGGTGAATTGTGGCCCTTGGCTATTGACCACTTCTCTTAAGACATCAAACATTCTAAAAGTGTCATGAACGACTGGGAAAATCTTTGGTTGTAGTGAATGTAATACATGGGATGATCGTGGAGTAATTTTTAGATTAAGTGACTACCACTGTGAGGGTATCAAAGCCTTTGGACACTGGGAGGTTGATAATAAAATTTATTGAATGAGACATCCAGGTAACTTCCACTTGTTTCAGGGTGTCAAGTAGTCCATTGAGTCATGTTTGATCATACACAGTGCATTCAAAAAGTTCTGGGACTAACGTTTTAAAGACTCAACTTTACAAATAAATAAACTTTCTTTTATCATAACTTAACATACAACCTTTCCCTCTCTATACATATTTATATTGCTAAAACAATTGTTAAAAGGTATGCACATAGTTCCTATTTTGTATAACCATGTTTAAACCAGCTGTCGCATTCTTCTGAATTGTCTCTACTTTATCAAAAGGATGAACCTTCAGTGCCACCTTCAGATTAGAGAACAGAAAGAAGTCAGACAGAGCCAAATATGGTGAATAGGGTGGATAATTATAATCTGAAGGTTCATCCTTTTGATTAAGTAGAGACAATTCAGAAGAATGTGACAGCTGGTTTAAACATGGTTATACAAAATAGGAACTATGTGCATACCTTTTAACAATTGTTTTAGCAATATAAATATGTATAGAGAGGGAAAGGCTGTATGTTAAATTATGATAAATGAAAGTTTATTTATTTGTAAAGTTGTGTCTTTAAAACGTTAGTCCCAGAACTTTTTGAATGCACTGTGTATTTTAAGTGATAAATAATAGACAACACTCAATCCACGCTGGGATATTCTTGGTAAGCGCCATCCACTTAAAATCCCATTTAATACATTGATGCGCATTTTCTTTCCCAGATTACCCATGGTTAAGAAATTGTGATGTTCCCCTATGAAATGAAAGCGTGAGGCTATGAAATCAAGTCTTGGTTTCATAAAAGTAAATCGCCCTTTTCTTTTTAGTTTACAGCCAGATTGAGATTTAATAATTAATGATTTTGGTGCAAATGGTCTTAGATTCCAAAATCTGAGTCTTGGGTTGAAAAGACAGATTTATAGTGAAACATCATCAAAAAAAGAATAAAGAAACTTGGAAGTAGAAGGTTTTTTTAATATAATTATGACCACTAAAGGAGTGCCAGATGGTTTGGATGCATTAGTAAAGTTGTTTTTGGGGCTGGGTGAGGTGAGGACAACAGTGGCGATAAAAGTGGTTATTTATCATAATATGTTTGGTGAGAATCAACATGATATGCTGTGATTTGTAAAGGTCAAGGCGTTGCCTGGACGCAACATATTTTAATCTTATTTAAAAAAGATCAAAAATGAACAAGTAGGTAATGAAGGCAGTGACATTTGAAAATTGCAGTCTGATAAATCAGACGAAATGAAACTAATATCTACTAAAAAAGTTTACAATAAAAAGGGTTGATTTTTAGATGATAATTTGAAAAATTAGATGCCCACAAAAACTTCTTTCTTTAATATAAAGTTTTGTGATAATGATGAAAACCAAACAATTGGCTTTTAGAATAGATTGATATGAGAAATTATATGCAAAAAGGCATGATAATGATGGAGCCACCATTTTAAAATTTAAAACTGGCCTAGAAGAAAAGTTTAGAGATTAGATTACCATAAATTGGCTTACTAAGGGTCAATATGTCTGTGGACTCTGCAGAAACAAAGCTAACAATTATAAAGAAATAATTATATATTTAGTGATCAATTTACACAGGCAAAGATACTTTAAGCAACTTTAGCTTCTGATAATTACCAAGAAGCTCTAAACATCAAGCTAATTTGCAATTTTAAAAATATTTTTTCTAGACCATCTAGTACTAAAAAAATATTTTTTCTAGAAGTAAAAGAAGATATTGGCTTTACAAGCAATATGGACTATAATTGGACCTTGATAATTTGTTTATGTCTCTCTACGCCCTGTAAGGAGGTCATACCCCCTTCTTGCCTCCAACGTTGTCCTTTCTTTGGCTCAAGTCATTAAATTAGCTGTTACACAAGAAAATGAGCCCATAATCATACCTCTGGAGTGCTTTCTTGTTTTGAGTCCTCAACTGGACCCTCCTACCAAACTGTGTTGTAAACATTTGAAAATTCTCCACCCATCACATTAGACAAAAATTATTTTACTCTGATAATCCTATTCTGAAATGTAATGGTTATACCCCAAAGATTTTTACCTTCTTGGTAAAAACATACAACCACTCTCTTGATGGTCATCTTCTCCATTGTGTTCCTGAATATGAAAGCTATTTCTTTCTCCTTCTCTTGTTTCTACCTCAGCTCTTGTTACACATTCCTTAGTTTTGTGAATTTCTGACAGTTTTGCCTTTGAGGGAGCTAGTTTTGATTCATAAGACCTTTTTCTATGTAAAGCTGCAGAATCCTGACCATAGTTTCATGGGAACTTCAACAGTGTCCCACCAGATTGCTTAGGTGGTAGAATCCCTTCTGAATGTAATGATTGATGAACACACATGGATCTTGTAAAGTTGGGAATTACAAGATTTTGGTATGTCAATGGGTGCAATTCCATTAAGCCAATGAGGTTCTCCTAGTTGGATTAATAGCAGGATAATTATATTAATATTTATGTGGTTATCCATTTTGAGGCTCTCCCATTCACTGACAAGTTTCAAGGACGCCGTTAATTCTGGAGGCTTTTAAACACCTCATGATCGACAATACATTTAACCTTTTTAGGTAATATTTCAAAGATAGGTTTCCCCCAGTGGACATCGCTTTGGAATTCTATCTTAAACTTTAAGTTCACCTCAATAAAAGCTTCTATTTGCTAGACCTGTTACAATTAAGATGATTTATTACTGTATTTTATTTGTTTGGAAGGTTGGTTCAGCGCAAATGGTGGTGCAATCATAAGTGAGGAAGGGGGTAGATGTCCTGAGATCCTTTGGAAATGGCAATGCCCTGGCGAAGCGGAATACCCCAGCCAAGTGGAGTTTGGCTGGGGGAGCTTGTCAAAGGCTGTGGCGTGGGTGACCAGAGGCTGGAAGGACATCAATGTCCGTTGCACCTCAGCCAGTGCCCATCCCTTCAGTATGGCGGTTGCCAGAGTGGGCCCAAGGTAACAGAGGCCAGTTTGCCGCACATCAGCCCAGTGTGCCTGGAAAGGCTACCTGCCTGGATAGGAGCCTTGGGGTTTTGGTATGGCTATTGCCCTTTCCCTTGTGGGAGTGACCCCCATCTGGAGGTTTGGGTTCACAGCCAGTGGCAGGCTGGGCCTTGGGAGCCCTGTCCATTACACTGAAGAATCTTTCAGAATGTTTTACTGAACTATAGAAACCCAGTCAGTCCTCTCTTACCTTAGAAGAATGACTTCAACTTGTAGAAAAAGAAGCCAACCAAAGGATTCACAGGATACCACATAAACTACACTCTTGGACCTCAACCAATGGAGAATTGCAGTTGTGTTTACCCCTTATGTTCCACCTCCTTAGCCAAAGCTGCAAAGTTCTCCATCTTTCATGGTTACATGACATAGTTGAGGATACATATTGTAGAAACAGGGGTGGGCGCGAGGAAGACAAAGATTTAAGTTAACATGACTCTTTTGATCATAAGAAAGTCTGGAACAACGCTGGGTACAAGCAAAATATGCCCAAGTAGGTCCTGGGGATGCACGTGATGATCAGCCCAGAGTTACATTGAAAGCGTTAAAGCGCACCAACTTTGTTACTTATATGAATAGTTTGTTACGTTACTTGGAGAATGGAATTTAAAAACCTTTCTATTTACAATATTTCCAGATCTTGGAGTATTCAGCTGCAATCAACAACTCAAGTTCAGACTTACTCAAGCTACAGTACCATGACTGATAGTAGTGTGCGCTTATTGGTTCATTTAGGCTTAGTACCATTTCCGCATATTGATGATTTTCCCCCAACAGCTATTAATGTTTCCTTGATACCAACTTTCCTTGTTGGTCAACTTGCTTAATATACTCCTGTTAATTTTACGTTTTTTTGCATGGTCTCTTTGGAGAACCTGTATGCTGACCTTCTTGAGGAGGTTCCAAACAACGTAGGACACTTCATTTTTCAAAATCAACAACGGATGCTGGTGAAAATCTGGGTGTCATGTCTCCATGACATAAAGAGAGCACAGATTGCAAGAATAAAGCTGCACTTCAGGAGGCCTAAAAAGAGTTAAGTTGGCAGGCCTCCCTGACCTTAAACATACCCTGGAACAACGTTGGGTACAGGCGAAATATGCCCAGGTTGATCTTGGGAATGTGCATGATGCTCGCCTGGCATTAAAGTCAGGGCGTTAAAAACTCACTAGCTACGTTCTCAATTCTGACAATTTGTTATGGTTGCTCAAGGAACGGACTTTAGAAATCTGTTTAAATTTTGATATTACCAAATTGGGTCAAGTACAATTACAATCCATAGTTTGAGTTCAGTCAATTTTAAGTTACAGGTTCCTGACTGATGGCAGCGTGCACCTATTGGTGCACTTAGGCTTAGCACCACTTCCACTAATTGATGACTCACCATTAATCGTTTAAGTATGTTTCCAAGAGACCAACTTTCCTCATTGGTTAACTTCCTAAATAAAATTTCCCATTAAATTTACGTTTTTATGGTTCCTTGTGCAAACCTGTGTGAAGACCTCTTTGAGGAGATCTCCAACAACGTTGGCAACTTTACTTTATCAAAAATAAATACAGTATCTGGTGCCCCTTTAGGCCGCCCTGGTCACCTCAGATGGAGGCACCCAAGCACACTAGCACCAATCTTTACTTGGATATGGATTACCAATTGGAGTCCTACCAGGTTTTGTTGTTTCTTTGTTATTTACTATTATACACTGTGTTATACACCCTCGCCCTTGGTCCCTTTTGCTCTGGAGCCCTCCATGAAGCCCTATTTTTAATATTGGTAACCGTTGGTTCCTTGGCGGTGTGGGTGTGCATCCTGCACCACCTCTCTGGGAACAAGTGAGTTACAGACACTCATCTGAAATTAGTTGACCAACCATTTTATTTTACATGTGTGAGAATTATTCAAGTGTGGGTTTCATTAAAGTGTTAATTAAATGTAAAGCCATTTGTCACAGCCTCTATGGGGCCACCACCATTGTCTCATTTGAACTAGGGTTGGTGCGTCTAGGCATTATTATTGCTGCCTCAAACTGGTAAGTGCCCATCCTTCTTGATTGTACCTGTGGATTTGGACACTTTGCAAAATGAGTGTCATGATTCCTCAACTCTTATACAAAAATTAGTAAAAAAGTCTATTTAAAAAGATTTTTCCTGAAATCACATTTGGACAGTGCAGGAAGTATCATTGATGATTGGCCTGGTGGTGATGGACTTGGATAACAATTCATAACCTACCGCCATTATGGTTATGGGGTCATTCATTTCAGGATAGCAGCAAGTTAAGTTTAGACCAGCCTGCATATCTGGATGGCAAAACACCCAAATGGCAAGCACAAATGCCAGAGGCACTGCTGCTTGAACGACGTTAATTTGAGCTGGAAAAGATTTTGCCAGTGAGCGCAAAAAGGTCATAAATGTGAAAAGAGACCTGGCAACAAACCAGGCTATCATGGTCCCTGGGCCCGTGTGTTTGGGATTTGGGAAAAATGAGATCAGGTTGGGTGGTTTGAATATTGTCATAATAAAAATGATTTAAGGAAACAGGATTTTTATTGGATTTTAGAAGTATAAATCACCATCAATTTTATCAATGTGTTATGACTGCTTGAATAGATTATTGATTTGAGGAAAATCATAAAAAGACTTAGGATTGGGGCCCTCAAGATTTGACCTAACCCGGGGAAAGTTGAGCAAAAGGAGAAAAAGACAAGTTTACTTTAAACTGACTTCAAAGTTTCAGAGGCAGGCCAAGTTGTGATCAGTTCAACCTCTGACGCCTGAATTGCAGTTTTACCACATTTTCAACAATTAGTGCGACGGCATCTCACCTGACAGATGACATGAACCTCCTAAGGCCACCCCACATAGGGGCAGCCTAAGAGGTCAGAAACTGGTTAAGGGTACCCAACCTGCCTGCACCTGGTCACTTTGACATCCATTCAGCCAAGTGAGATACATCAAATGATGATTCCAAATTTTGAGGGGAGGGTCTTGGGATAGGGGCAACTTTCACTTATGACTTTCCATTAAGGACATTTGTCATAGAAGGTAAATGCCATCGGGCATTGTTGCTAATATTTTTGAGGTGGGTTTCAAATTGGTGATAACATTTCCCAATGGTCCAAAGCTATTAGTGAGTTTAACTGAGGATTCGTTCAAGACACATCCTTTTTAAGAGCTACATGTCCGTTGGCTTTGTCCTCAATGATTTTGAGGAAGGTTAAAAAACAATGACAACATTTTCCAATGGCACAATGCCATTGGTGAGGTTTTCCAAGAATTTGACACTTGATTCCTCATTTACTGAATGTGCATGCCCGTCAGAAATGTAGTTAAGATGTTAAGGCTTCTGTAACTTGATTTTGATGGCTCGTTGCCCTTGACTTCTTAAGAACCTTTAGGCCCATGGGAGTGGCAGTTTTCCATTATTTCGGTGCAATTTTCCTCAATTTGCTATACTAATTTGGTGGAGGCAAGTGCCTGAACAGGTGATGGGATCATATAAGGAAGAGTTATCACCCATTGCTTGTCTACTACATGGGCGAGATCGCCCTGTGAGAGGAGGGGGACAGCTGCCCTTCTCAGACCCTTTTTTGTGGGGAACAGAAATGTAAGGAGAGTGTCTATAACTCTCCTGTTTCCAGCGTGGTGGTGCTCAGTGCATAGAGCCAACGCATGGAAACTAGCCGTTAGAACCAAAGTTACTAGAGCCCAGCAGAGGATGGTAGAGCAATAATAACTTGAAGGACAAATGCAATCATTATAAAAAATACCACACCAAAAATGACGCGGTGCATACAGGGGAAAGGGATAAACGCCCCAGGTTGGAGGGAACCTGGGTGAACCAATGGTGCACTAGGAGCTAACTGGATTGTGAGTAAAATGGTATGGTGTATGTAGCGCAAGACCTCCTCAAAGAGGTCCGCACACAGGATTGTTTAAAACCACATAAGTAAAACGGGTAAAATGGGAAAGGTTTTATTAGGAAATTCAACCAACAAGGAGTTTTGGTCATTGGAAACAGAATTAAACTTCATTGGGGAAATTTGGGGTTCACTGAAGTGGGCCCAAGCACCAACCCACCAAAAGGCCAATGCTACCATCCAAATTGGTAGAATACGCCAAAAAAGACTTCTCTGTGTGATCAATTGGAGTTTTATCCAACTCAAACGCATAATTTATAGATGGAATGGGTTTTGAAACCCCATTCCTCGACTAACCAAAATGAACCATCTGAATTCATTATGTAAACCTTTTGTTTCAACGCCTGGGCTGACGTAAGGGGCTGGGCATTTGGAACCTCACTAGTACCAACCTGGGCATATTTAGCTTGTACCCAGAGTTAATCCAGTGTGTGCCTGAGGTCAGGGAGGGCCTGAAGCTTCACCTTCTGGGCCTCCTGGCACCCAGCCTTATCCTTGGGGTTGGTCCCCACTATGATGTCATCTACCCATGACGATAACTGCACAGGTTTGGTTTGTGCAATCTTCACGTTGTCTGATGATATATGATATACAATTGATAATAGTATGAAGACTATTATTCATAGTTGAGTAGATCACTAGTTTCTGGTCCAACGCTTGGCCGGTATTCCTCCTAAAAATACTCTAGATTTCCTCATGAGGTATTATGACCCTTATCCGGCTAACTTGATCCACTCTTAGATCCTAGTTTATGGCCTTTCCTCTGGTGACACAAAGTTGACAGCAATTCCCATCTCAGCTCAATTTCTCTTCTCAGGATCCTCAATCCTTACTATTTATCCTATTAAAGAGTCTCCAATTAAAGCACACGGCAATAATTTCCTTGAAGATAACTAGACTAATAATGAATCCTGCTGAAGTATGTTGTTTATAAGTGAATTCTCAGGGGAATTTATAGAGAGAATTTGGTGCCCAACCCACATTTGAGCCTCAGCGATGAAACGGCAGTTGTTGCCATTAAATTACCTTTCAGCGTTTTATCAGCAATGGTCCTCCCCATTCTGATTAGTATTCCGTCATAGGACATCCTCAAGACCTAAAACAGAAAGAGTCAGTAAATGCGACCCTAATGTTTTCTACTCAATCCCAGTAAACCAACCATATTTGGCAAGCGACCTTCTTAGGTAATAGGACATATTACCCATTATAGCATGTCGCAAACCAACTTATTGGTTTGCTAATTGCAGGTGGAATCACTCGCCATGCAATTTTCTCCTTAAATTTCAATTGGTCAGTGGTGAAACCTGACCAATCCCAATTTGTACATCTGATAGTTAATCATTGATCAACTATCAGATGCCCCCATTTCGTCAGCAACTCTGCCTGACAAGTTCTTAATTATTTACCAGGATTGATCCCTAATGTATCTGAACCAGGAGAATTGCCTAAAATCCCCCAAACAGTATTAGCCCAAAATCGGGCCAACCAATATCAAACCCACTTGCTATAGAAAATTATCCCCTAGCTGCCATAGTAATCTAGATGGCTGGGAAGGTGGAAAAATCTTAACACATCCCCATCTTGCCTAGATTTCCAGTGATAATAGGATTGGTACAGGAGAATACCACTTCAGACACCAGGTCAAATACTTCTTGGGTTCAAGTGGAGTACAGTCAATAAGTACTCAACGCTGCTCAGGACAACCTTCGGCATATGGTTCTCTTCCTCTTCCTCCTTGCTACCACCTCTTCAGAGAGCGGTCCCCACAACCTTCTGTTGTGCTGTGCTGATCGATTTACTCATGATGATACTAATCCTGGGATCCAGTTTTCCCCTATCAGGGCATATGACCCATTGTCATATTTAGGATCCTTGGTTTGGCTTCCTCAATTTACTGATTTTTCTCCTCATCCTTGACAGGAGGTTCTTGTCATTGATGTTTGATTTGTGGCACAATTAAAAATGCTCATTTATCACTCTTGTTGTTTTCTTATAATAACTTCTTAGCTCATATCATTCATAATTCTTTTCTAGAGAGCTTATCATATTAATTTTGAGATTAATTTTTCTGAAATTAGAGCTTAATTTATTACATAGTACATAATGTCAACTATTATATAAGTCTGACATACCCCCTATCATCCAGCTCATATGTCAAATTTGGAGTTTCAATACTAACAACTTCTTGACAGCATGTCTGATAAAGACAATTAGCTCTTCCAACTGATTAGTCAACTGCATGACAGAGCCTCTTCTATGGTCCTCCAAGGACTCATACTCTTAGTCAAGTACCTGCAGCAAGTCCTTCCATGGAATTACCAGAGATGGTAACAAACCCAATGAAACCAGGTTAGCAATTGTCTCAAACATCTAGTGACCAATCCTCCCTCTGACATCAATTCCCAAGTTAGACTTTAAAACTCTCCTAAATTTGGCTCCATTTAAGGATACTCCTACAATCATTGTTGAACCTCTGGAAGCAATGCCCTCCACTCTCAATTAATCATTCCTCACCATATCAGACTTGATTCTGGAGTTCCTTTTCTGACTCAGCCAGTATTACAAACCAGCTGTTCTGTCAACTGAACTGGTTATCAGAAACTGCAAAAATTCTGAACTCCCCTATGTAGAACTGAGGACCCAAGTAACTGAGGCTCTATACATAGCTCTGAACCCCTTTAATTTCAAAAACATCCTAGATTAAGATGTTGCAGCCTATTATCATTGCTTTGCCAGCCATGTTCTTTGAAGTTGGGCCACAAAGCTTCCTGCCTCTCCCAGTTTCCATCGCTTATTCTGCTTTCACTTATAAAAAGCTCAAAGTAATTGTCTTCAGGATTCCATCTGCTCCCTGAATGACTATCTCATTTCAGGCACATCCCATCGGTACCTTCCCCTAAGGCTTTGATTAGGGCATGAGTTGGCAACCCCTGCCTAGTATCCTTTCTTGATGCTGGCTCACATGTCCAATGTTCTTGATAAAGCCTGTTGGCAAGCTCTCAAGTCCAATCTTCTGGCTCTGGTGCCATATTGGGATTACTTGGGGTTATTTGCCAACTGCCTCTTGTTCTGTTGCTTCCCTCCCCAACCTGGGGTATCACATTTGCCAATTACCAACATTTCCATCTCTCTTCCCCTAGTTGCTTTCTTGCAGAGATTAGCCTCCGCTCAACAAACTTGGCTTCAAGTAGGTCTAGCCATTGCTAGCATCCGATCTCACATAGATTTTGACAGTTTGTTTACTCCTACTGCAATCCATCCTCCCTCCCCCAAGAGGTGACATAGGTGGAATCATCCCCTAGTTGAGAATAACTAATAAAATATTATAATAATATAACTTTTTTTCTACGTGTTTTTATTTTTTTTATTTTTTCCTTATATTTTTATCATTCTTTTTTCTTCTTTTTTATATGGGACTTGACCTTCACTCAATTCAGAGGTCCATCTTTTCTATTTATTCCCCATACTGGTTCCTAGATATACTTAGGCCTTCCAGTTTTTTATGGTTCAGAGGTCTCATTTTTTAAAACTTAACCATCTAGTTTGGTTCAGCGGTCCTTTTTTAGACTAAACCAAATCATCAGGTCATAACCATTTAAATGGTTCAGCGGTCCTTTGGGAACACTTTTTCATTTTTTCATTGATCACTGCTTTAAATACATAGCATGGACTTAATTTACTATCCTTCCATCCAAGAGGTTCTTGATGGAATAGGCGTCCATTACCATCTTGGCAATAATCTCAAATGGATCCAATCACAATGCATCTAGCTTTATTCCTCTCCCAAAACCATGTGTATCACAATAGGCAACTCTTCCGCCTATTTGGTATTCTGATAAAACCAGTTGGTTCTTATCATCCATCATTTTTGTTCTGATCCTTTTCTTTAAGGTTGTATCAAATGCTTGCAATTGCATTTCAATCAGGATATTTGACAATTGAGTCAGGTACTACTTGGCACTCATCCCTTGATGTTGGTTCCACCACTGAATAATAAATTGGCGGCAACGTGGCCTTTCTTCCATATAGAAACTCAAATGGTGTTTTCCCATCGCCATATGATGAGTTATGTTGTAGGAAAATGTCACCAAACTAAGGTGCATTCCCCATGCGGAAGTTCTCCCTGTGACCAGCTTCCTCAGTGTTGTGGCCAGCGTTCCATTGACCCATTCTACCAGTCCATTTGTCTCTGGCTGGTAAGGTATAGACATGAATCCTCTTATCCCCATTATTTCATTCAATTGCAGGATCACATGAGATAAAATTCGTTCCATTATTGCTCCATAAGACCTGTGGGCATCCATGTCAGTATAATACGTGATCTAGGATAAACTGTGCAGTGCTTGTAGTGTCTACTTTCACAAGGGCCTTCATCTTGACTCATCTTGTCAGATGGTCAATTGTAACTATGATGTACTTGATTCCACCTGTACTCATGGTTAATGGTCCCATCTCATTGATGGACACAGTATGCAAGCAAATCCCAGGCGGACCAGTCAGTATCCAGTCGTGACCTTGTGGGGCTTATGCAATTGGATTTTTACACAACAAGCCAGATAATCTGCTACATCATAGTTGATGGACTCCCAGTAATAATACTGGCAAATGTGATTGTTCATCTTCTTTAGGCCTCCATGCCTGATAACCTTATCAGCAGCACAAACTATAGCTGCTTTTTCTGATGGCTTTGAGAATAGTAATCATTACCCATCAATCATCTTGAAAACTTTTTCATCCATAATCTCAGTGTTTTCAATCACTTTCCAAAGCGAACCTTGGATTTCTTGAGGCTTGTTCCCAATTTCTCTTTTGATCATTCTCTGGAATATCTCATCTGCTTGCTAAATATCACTTGGACCATTGGTAACCTTGATAAGCCATCAGCATTATGATGAGAAGCTCCAGCTCATTGGACTATCTCATAATTGTAATCCTGTAGCTTTAATGCCCATCAGGCCAGTTGTCCTTCTGGTTCTCATAAATTGCGTAGCCAATGCAAAAAGGAGTGGCCCATCATTACTTTGAAGTGCATTCCATGGATATACACCCAAAACTCTTTATAGGCGTAAATGACCGTAATGCATTCATCATCAGTCACGATGTAATTCCTAGCAGCTGCTGAGGGTGTCCGGCTCACATATGCTACCAGATGTTAGTCCCCAGTTCACCCTCTTGGCTCAGGATGGCGCCAATCGGTATTAATGAAGCATTGGTCTGTATCATAAATTCTTGATCAAAATTTGGATGTTTCAAAATTGGAGAGTTATTAAATACTGGCATTATTCATTGAAAAATCTCTGGGTTCTTCACTCCAAATGAATCCTTTTTTGATCCTTTAACAAAATGGAAGAGGGGCTCGGCGATTCTTGCAAAATCTGAAAGAATTTCTATAGTATCTGACCATTTCAAGGAACAAATGGATATCTCAGAGACTCTTTGGTACAGCCATTCAATATATGGCCTCAATTTTCTGAGATTGTGGCTACAATCCACTAGAGTTGATTATGAATCCCAGATATTAATTCTTTCTTGAAGAAGTGACACTTCCTCAGCTTGACCTTCAGGTTAGCCACAGATAATCACTTAAAAACTTCCTCCAAGTGGTGTAAATGGTCAGTGAATGTCCTACTGAACAATTTATATTGTCCAAGTACACCAGGACGCATGACAACTTCAGGCCATTCAGTATGGCGTCCATGGCCCTCTGGAACGTCTCAGGCGCATTGCATAGACCCTGGGACATCCTTGTCAGTTGATAGAGCCCCTGCGTGATAATGATTGCGCATTTCTCTTGGTCTTTTCTTGGCAAATCAATTTGCCAATATCCAAACATCAGATCCATTGTGGAGAAGTACTTTGCTTCTCTTAATTGATCAAGAACATCGTTGATTCATGGTAGTGGATATGAACCCTTCTTTGTAATCTTATTCAGCTTCTGATAATTGATCACCACCCAATTAGAGCCATTATTCTTCTTCACAATAAGTCTGGGGCTCACTTAGGGACTCAATGATGGAACTAGAAGCCCATGGTTCACTAGTTTACTGATTTCTTCCTCCACTACTGCTTCATCCACCTTCAACCATTCATTTGTTTTATTCTTATTGGCAATTTTTTCCCAGTGTAAACTTTGTGGATTACATTTCTTGCACATCCTAAATCATGATCTTCCTGGGCGAATACTTTCTGATACTTGTCAAATAGTTCTAGCATCTCCTCCTGCTGTCTGTCCATCATATCAGCAAGTTGCTCTCATTTGACAAATATATTGATATTTTTGGTCAACCCTGCTGCTAATACAATTTCATTGAGGGTGTGAATTAAATGCGCTGATAGATCAGAAAACAGTTCCTCGATTGTGCTAAAGTGTATAGACAGGTTTGTCTCATATAATTTGACTTCATTCAATTCTTCTGGATTCTCTGCAGCTTGAATCTTGTCCATCTGTTGTCATGCATAATGATGAAAAACTTACTTAATTATTTTGGGGTTGATCTCCTTTGCTTCAGATCTGGTTACTGCATTCACATCTAAATTGACCACTTGTTATAGTTGATCCTGCACATCATCATCAATAAACAGATCACTAATGTCAATTTCTTCATGTAATATATCAGGAGGAACAAGTTTTCCCGCAGCTCTAAACTGTTCCCTGTCTAGGCTGCAGGCCCTTTTCTCAACTCCTATGTGGGTTTGGACCCTTTCACATGGACCACATTGATCTGATACTTAGACTTCTTGTAGTGTACAGCAAATTGTTCTTTTTCTCCACACTGGTCTTAGCATTTTTCTTGCTTATTGGTCCGTTTAAACTCTTTAAAATTATTTCCCATCATGGTTTGATTATTGGACTCCTTAGAACCCTTGGTCCCCTTTATAGGATTTGAATTTTGTACTGGATTCTGTTTGAAACTTCTATTTGGAGCATTGAAGGTAGCTCCTAATGCTCCAAATGATCCACCATCTGTGAGGTGGTAATCTCAGTAGCAAACATATAAGACATCTGATGTAAATTGCAATAGGACTGAAGGGCCGCTTGCAGCGCAATCCATGCATCAGAATCATTTAGCACTTTTGCTCCAACCAAAATTTGTGATTCTTGGTAGAAACGATTGGTGATTCTTGCTAAGAAATTATCCTTCTAAAATCGGATTCCCATGAATTCTTGCTTGCGCTTTAACATGCACATGGGACTTTCAAATTATTTCATAATGGCCTCCTTAGCCTCTGAGTATGACCAGATGTCCCCTTTATATGGGGTAACACTAGGTTCTGACAATTTGTGTCCAAACAGTTCATTACCGTCAAAGCCTTTTGATGATCACTGTAACTGAACATTGTCATGTCAAATTGGAAAAATGCATGGGCGTTATCCAAAAGAAAAGTAGGTTATTTCAGGGTAGCTTTTAATTCTTCTGAAGTTTCTCTAGCCACCACTCTTGGTTTGGCTACTTAACTAACTTGAACACCTACTGGAACAATTCCAAGCCTGGCTAGTACTGATACATGAAGCTGAGGCAACAAAGGCTCGTTAAGTCATTGTTCTCAGTCTGGTTTCTGCACATGTACCCCTTCCTCCACACCTGCTCCATAATAATGGAAACCCCCTCAAAGTAGCACAATCAACCCCCATACCTGGCGGTACCAGCTGGCAACAGGGTAGCTCGTCTACTATGGGGTGCCTAATTTAGTTACACTTCACCTCCCCTATCCATTTATGTATTTCATTGTTGCCCATCCCCTGGTCAGCTTACCTCAGTTAAATAAATACTCGACTAAGTTGAGGAGTAATTTTGGAAGTCACCTCCATAATGGCTGTGAATGCAGGCGGCATATTTTGTGGAATAGTTGGCTTTTCAACTGGAGTTCTCAGGGTCCTCTCTTTGGCGTCAGCCTCCGCGTAGGGCTCACATTCACGTTTGTGAGTCTTCAACTCCTTGAATTTCTCAATCAACCACTCTATATCTGAACTGAATGCCTGTAATCAAATGCAATATGCTTGACATTCCATTTTCAAGAATAATACTTCTTGCACTAAATCCCCTTCCTTTTTCTTTAATGATGTTACTTTTCCTAGTAACTCTTTGCTGAAACTAGCAACCTTTTCGACTCCTTCCTCAATCTTGGTAACTTTGTCCTCCAAGGCAGCGAATTTTTGATGATCTGCAGAATTCAAGGCATTCTTGTTGACAGTTGCCAACTCCATCAAGAGTTTTCTTAGCTCATCCTTGTACAACATCTTGTCCTAGTATATTCTACTTAACTACAACCCCCTGTAGTGAGCACCAATTGCTAAAAATCTAGGGGCTTTGCTGCTCGTTCACAGATATTAACCCCTAATTGCTTAACTGAACAGGTTTGGTTTGTGCGCTCTTCACATTGTCTGATGATATATGATATATAATTGATAATAGTATGAAGACTATTATCTATAGTTGAATACATCCCCTAATTTCTGATCCAATGCTTGACCAGTATTCTACCTCAAAATACTCTAGATTTCCTCAGTAGGGATTATGACCCTTATCCACATAACTTGATCCACACTTAGATACTAGTTTATGGCCTTTCCTCTGGTGACACAAAGTTGGCAGAAATTCCCATCTCAGCTCAGCTTCACTTCTCAGGATCCTCAATACTTACTCTTTATCCTATTGAAGAGTCTCCAATTAAAGCACATGGCAATAATTTCCTTTAAGATAACTAGACTAATAATGAATCCTGCTGAAGTATGTTGTTTATTAAGTGAATTCTCAGGGGAATTTATAGAGAGAATTTGGTGCCCAGTCCTCAGTTGGCGCCTAAGTGATGAAACGGCAGCTGTTGCCATTGAATTGCCCTTTGTCATCTCTTCAGCAATGGTCTTCCCCATCCTGGTTAGGATTTCACCGTCAGACAACTTTGAGACCTAAAAATGGAAAGAGTCAAAAAATGTATCCCTAGCGGTTTCTACTCAATCCCAGCTAAATAACCATATTTGGCAAGTGACCTGCTTAGGTAATGGGACTTATTACCCATTATAGCAGGTCGCAAACCTACTGACTGATTCGCTAGTTTCATGTGGCATCACTTGCCTCACAACCTGCTCCTTAAATTTCAAAATTGGTCGGTGATGAAACCTGACCAATCCCAATTGGTACACCTGATAGTTAATCATTGATCAACTATTAGATGCCCCATTTCATCAGCAACTATGCCTGGTGAGATCTTAATTATTCACCTGGATTGATCCTCAACGGATAAGAACTGGCAAATTGCTTAAAATCCCCCAAACAGTATTAACCCAAAATTGTGGTTAACCAATATCCAATTCACTCTCTATAGGGAATTATCCCCTATAAATCCATGGCAATCTAGACAGCTGAGAAGGTGGACAAAAATCCCAACAGGGGGTTGTTGGGATTTGAGATGATGAGTGAGTTGATATACTTACTCTTGAATCAAGCCTATATAAGTCAACTCTTGAGCCCTCACGATCAAAACCTGTCCTTGAAGTCATTGGTAAAATTGGTTATGAATCATCAAACACCCATGAATTGACGGAGACACATTCTGGAATTTCAGCCCCACTTCCTGAAGCTCAAGATACATGTCTCCCACCTTGCAGTCATGAGGACTATGCATAACAATGAGTAATTCAACCTGAAAGTAAAACTGGAAGGAAGTGAAAGTTGTTGATTGTACATGGTCATAGAGGTCTCCTTGGCACCATGTCCCCACATACCTTATAAATAATGACACCTTTTACTCAATAAAAAGGTCTATTTCACCCCAGCCTTTTGTCTTTATTGATCTCTCCACTAGTTTCTCAGCTTTGAGCTCATTTCAAACCCCAGCTACAATCAAGAAAACTGTTATGTGAGACCTATACCATTGGATCATAATTTTATATGAAGAAGAAAGGATATTGTTTGGAGCTTGCATCTACTGATGATTCTTTAGTTGGGTTAAACTAGAAATACAATAAAATATTAAGAGTGAGGATTCAGGATGAAGGACTTTGTTATTTGTATATTAAGATCTATAGTAATGGACTTAATGAAGTTTGATCTAGGGCTTGCATTAATAATAGTCTCAGTAAAATTTATAATATTGTTTATTAAGATCTTAATTGATCTTATAGAATGTTTTTCTGTATAAAGAGCATAGACTTGCTAAAAAGGTATTGTACTTATCATTATGCAATTGTTTTATGGAAGGATACCCCAGTGGTAGAGTATAGACTCACTACCACTGCCTCCCCAAGTTTGATCCTGCTAGATGAACTTTGGGTAGGGGAAAATTATAAATGTGTTGGCATTGCACACCAATGCCCCAAACCAAGATAACAAATAGCAAAGGCGGTCCATGGAGTTCCTGTTCTATCATACACTGGACATGGAGGTTTTCTGGGTTTTGTCCTCCTTTACCATTTCTTTTTTTTTAGTACTAGATGGTCCCCTCCTTTACCATTTCTTCAATTCTATTAATTGGTGCATTATCATCCCCAGACCAGCCCACCTTGAGTAAAATTTAAAAATTATGCAATTGTTTTAGAGATTTAAGATCCTATATTATTTTAAATAATGACTGATTCAATGGTATCACAATTTTACAGAAAAATACTTTTAGGTCTGGTTAAGAAGAGTACTATCAGATGACAGGTTTATTTGGTGGTTAATCTTGGTTTTAACAAAACAAAAACAGGACCCTCTAAAGTGAATTTGAGAGCCCAAAAACCAAATTTTATCTGCTATTTTCCCCATAGGCTTAGCCTGGAGATACTGCATGCATACATGACTATACTAAGTTGATTAAAAGATTTAGAAAAACTTTAGCCTAATAACAATGCAATGATAATTACAGTTTAAAATTTTAGTAGGGTATATCTATAAAAAAGTTAATGTAAAGAAGGTAATGATTGCATAGTAAGTAGGAGTATTTAAGTGTATCACAATCATATTGTATAAAAATTACAAGTTGCTAAGAAGTGAGTTACTAATAGGGCGTACAGTACTAGCTTAATTACTAGGTTTGAGTTGCTTTTACCCTAATAAGAAATCAAATGTAATATATTTTGGATTTTAATTTAATTTCACAAACTATTCTATATCAATATGGCCTTACTAATTTAAGTGCACCAAAAATTTACTCCAGTAAGTATAAAGTTGTGATATAGCAAGTTATGACCATATAATGATATCAAATGATATAGCTGATCAGGTCCTCATAGTTCAATAAATACATGATTGCCCTTTGTGTTTTTTCAAGCTTTTATTCCAGGTTATATATTAGATTTTCCATCTTAGGATTTTTAAATGTCTTTATTAGCATTCATAGCTACTAGAGTCATATCTCTTGAAATAAATTCTAAGTTTTTTCATTTTAATAGTAATTTTTAGATAAAAATAATTGTTAACTCTACACTTGAGTATATTGTGACATCTACCCCTATAGTGCACCCTTATAAACTTTGGTCACACTTATTAGCATATTTTGTTCTCTGCTCAATAGGTAAATTATTAGTTCTTACATTCTTCAAATTTACAATTTAAATTTTTAAGTAGAAATTATTGTGAAATCTCTAGAGCTTTGAAACATGGTGTTAAAGCTTATATTGCTTCTGAGTGTAGTAGCATGACACAAATGTCTACTGTCTGGCTTATCAAGTCTCCTTAGCTTTCCTTATGGCATAGTATTTGATGTTAAGCCTGAGAGTGGAAGGTATCAATTAGTATATTCTATATATCCTTCTCTGACTTATATAGAAGCAAGTGTATCTTATAATACAAATGATTTTAGATAAAAATACTGAGTGATTTGCTTTAATAAGAAGATTTTTATCATGACTCTTTGGTTTAGTCTTATTGTACTCCTGTCAGCGTACTTAACTGAATTTTCAAAGACATTGGC
Source organism: Massospora cicadina (assembly GCA_022478985.1). Lineage (NCBI taxonomy): Eukaryota > Fungi > Entomophthoromycota > Entomophthoromycetes > Entomophthorales > Entomophthoraceae > Massospora > Massospora cicadina. Next base: position 139,185 of record JAKSZP010015888.1, on the reverse strand, counting down.
TAAATTAATTCTAAATCTTTAGATTAGTTGTGGCCTAAAAAAAGAACATGTATATATCAAAATAGGTGAGTTATATTTTAGTAGTCCTTGTTGTTATATTAGTTCCTGTCTTATTTATAAAATTCTAGAATAAGAGATCTTAATACAGAAAAGCTTTTGTTTTTATCTTTTTGGGTTTAAAAGTTAATTAGATAACAGTTTTTTATTAACCATAAATATCTGTCTGTCTCAGTTTTAGTCCTACTTTTTTAGAGCTCATTGACATAAGGTAATAGAGTTTTATGCAACTCACAATATATTATGAACTAATCTCACTCTAAAACTTACATGTCATACTTTGTCTTTCCTTAGTGAGAAAATAAAATAAAAAGTTGGACTTGTATATTATACCAAAACATTCTTTATTATTTTTAGTTTGATCATAAAAGTTAATCTTCAGATGTCACAAATGTCTTGCATAACTGTATACTATATCTTTATCACATCTAATTTAACCTTGACATTACAAGTATCCTGGTGTATTGCAAAGACATCTTCTATAAGTAAGATTTTTACTTATTTATATAAAATTTTTATTTTGAATCTATTAAATTAAATTATTAGAAGCTTTATAAGCTTGCTATCTAAACTATTATATGATAATACAATATATGATATTCATTTTCATAGTCTTACTATGTCAGATACTTGCTTAAAGAAAAAAATAGCTTTGGAGCTTATATATCCTTGACCCCTCATTATAGATATGTTGGCTACCTTTCTATAAAATTGAAAATCAATCAGTAAGTAAACATATCATCATAATTTTTATCTAAAGTGACAATTATAAAAAATAGCTGTCCAGACTGAAAATAGTTAGCCTTACTTTTGGAATAAATATATTGTAATTGCTAAATCTCTCACCTGTCCTCGAGCAGCTCTTTTTTAAGTGTTACTCAAATTTTTATGCTTTGCATACTCAGGTTTCCTTTCTGGATATTGGAATATCCCCACTGGAAGCCCACAATAAACTTTACTAGTTTTCTTCTAATAGGAATCTTAGTTTCAAATTTTCTCATCCAGCTTACTGGTAGCTGGTTTGACTTTATAGGCTTAAGATCTTACTTATTAGGTCAAAGTATAGTATGGTAATATTAGCTTAAAGATTTAGTCAAGTAATCCAGTTTATTTAAATCTTAGATTGACCATATAAATAGCATTTATAGGTGTTACTATTTGTGATATTGCTTACTGAGTTATAGCCACTTTTTTCAAAAACTCCATATCACTGATTGAATAATAATAAGAGGTGATAGAAGAAATAATGTTTGTCCTGGCCAGAATAGGTTTTAAACTTGCAATACTATTTTTACCTCACCTTAGCTTGTAGTTACAGGTGCATGCAACTATACCCAGTTGAGTGATGGCTACTATAATCATATGCATCCTAAAATAATTAAGAGAGCAAAAAACTATCTGGGCCTTTTACCCTTGCTTTTCTGAAATTTCACCAGCTTTCACCTTTAAATAAAATGATTAGCTTAATAATTAGCCAATTAACCACCAACCACTTGGCAAAATCATTTAAACTATTGAATCGACCAAATATCAAACAGCTCAGCTAAAACAATATACCGGTTAACATTAAAAATTTATATGATTTTTATTCCTTATATTTAAAACCTTTTATTTTACTATGAAAATTAAAAATTATGGTGGAATATTGCGTTATCATCCGACCTTAGTAACTATACAAAACTTCATCAATGGGTTATATCAGCAAGTGTGTTAAGTGAAGGATGCAAGATTCCACAACAAACAAGTTTGTGAGTTAAAGAAAAGCAAGTAAAAATAGTTGAGATGAATGGCTTACTCTGGTATCTAAGTATAGTGGGATAATTTGACTTTTTATGGATCTGCAGCCGATCTGAGCTATACATAATGCTTTTGGATGATTTTAAGCTTAAACACCAGCCATTTAATACTTTTGATCATTCACATCAAGACTTGACCTTCAATGTGATCGCTTTGATCGAACCTAAATAGCGAAATTTGGATGAAATTGAAATTTTGGACTTTTAAAAATAAGTCGGATTTGGGTTTCGCTGAAATTAACTCCTTTAGAAAAGGATCTGTTGCTTAAATTTTCGAGCGATGTTTCAAACTTAATACCCGAGCCCAAAAACCTCAGCTTAAATATGGGCCAATTTCGTTGGTTGCCTTACCTTGCTTTACAATCTATAGATTTTATAAATCGAACTTAATCTTGGCCAGTCATTCCTCTTTGAAATTATGTACCCCGGCAGCATGCATTCATTACAGCGCTCTAATAAGCAAGAGGTTGCCTATCCAAACCCCATCCAACATGCTCATTATCAATCTGTTTTTAATACCCGGGCTGCTTTGCATGGGTTCCAGCGAAGAGCTTCAGAATTAGAGAGCAATAAGGTATTTTTGTGCAATTGACTTTTATTTGTGAGTTTTTATTAAAACCTCATTTTTCCTCCCAATGCTCAAGCTGCCTAATTTGTAACGCGTTTTATTGATCCGCTGTTAGTTTGTTGCCGAGGAGAACATTTTTCACTGGGTGCAGGAGTTTTTAAGCCCGCCAAAACGGGCTCAAGCGCTCCAAAAGCTGTTCGAAGCGCGAGAGCTGTATGAAAATCTGCCTTTGGTCTTGTGGCATTCTTTCGGTAAATTTAGTTTCTGCCCTCTATATTTAGTTTGCCTTTCAGCAAGTGCGCGGCTTTTGAATTAAATGCAGTTTTTAAGGAGTGACTGCATGCATGGTGCAAGAATTAATCGCCTTTTATCCCAAGCTCGACCCTCCAAATCTTGATCTTGGTCATGCGAAGCACATTGGCTACGTCATGGGGCTACTTCAGCTACTGGGAAATCATCCCCAGACGAAGGTTCCCTTGTGTTGCTGTATTTTTTTTGCTGTCTAAACCACTAATTTTTGAAGCTCAGCTTCCCACCTTGCTGTTTCCATTCATAGAAGTCAATTTGATTCAAGGCCGTATGAAATGGTCAGGCTTTCGGCCCTTGGCGTGTTTGCTGTGCTATCCAAGGTTGGTTGTAGTTTTTACCTAATCCCTTGCTTTTAGAATATTACTATAAAAATGACCGACTTGTTTGTTACTACTGACATTTTACCGCTATGCATTAAAGTTATGACCAGTTTTAGTGAATCTCAGCGTGTGGTACATCAAAAGCTATGTTTAATATTGACTTGAAACATAGATAGCTCTGATGATACTACAAAGGGTTCTGTATCTTAAGGAAGGGCTTGACTTTTTTTGTAATTCATATGAGCGCTTGCATCATCTCATCCGAGCGCTTGAGGCGTTAACCGTCTCGACGGCTAACAGGAAGACCCGCTTTCATAAAAACCTTGTTTATATTTACTCTCGTCTAGCTGATAACCCCAGGTACTTCCATTTTTAGTTTGATTAATCATCAATAGCTGTCTCCAATATCTCAAACACAACCTTCCTCTCCCCATTAGAGATGGGACATTTGGGCATTTTTTGATTGATGACATTAGTGCTAAACGCTCTTTAGATAATTTATTGTATAGAACCTCTGCTACGATTCTTTCTCACACTCGACGTTAGCCCCAGGTCGCCCAATATTAGAGGGTACCTCCTAACGCTACCTTTCAAGGTGCTTACTTCCTCTACAACTTATTTCTTTCCCCAATTGTTTATTCTAGTTGTGAAGTTTTTTTTGGTATTATGCTTACTCACCTAAGAAATAATTTGATTGCCTTCCCGTATTACGAGATCTAATCTTATAGACCGAATGTGCTTAGTTTCTAAAATCAATTTTTACTGAGTATTAAAAGATTAATTACACATTCCTCTAGCTATTTATTTACCACTAGGCTTTGTTAACTAAATCTGGTAATGTTAAAATGAAACCTTTTGTCTTATGTGAGAAAGAAGAAACGCAACTTTAAAGAAGGCTTATCTAGTGTGGGATTTTTAAAGCTAATTTTGTTCCCAATTTATATTCTCTACTAGCCTGGTATAATGTTTTTTATTTAAAAATTTTCCCCACTAGTTATTTAATCATAAGTTACCTCGTAAAGCTTCAGTTCTTCCCTTATTTGGGAAAATCCAAGTTCCATATATTGGGTTAAAATCTAAAGGCTTTTTTTTTAGTACTAGATGGTCCCAATCTAAAGGCTTTTAATTGACAAATAGGAGAGAATAGTAACTGACGTATTACCCTTTTAAAAAATTGTTGCTTGGCTTTAAAAGATTAATAGAAAACTTTATCTATATACAAAAATTAAAAGGAATTGCAACAAGTGTCTCCCTCACATATAGCTTTTAATGACCCAGCAAGCTAGACACCTGCGATAGTGCAGACCTGAAGCAATTTGTGATGAAATTCTGGAGTATTGCGTGCGGGGTACTAGTCTCAAGTTGGCTTGCATGGCTTGATCGAGACAGCTCAACCATTTCAATCAATTTAAAATCTAGATGGCTTATTTTGACTAGCATCCAAATTCAACGGGGATTCCAAGTTTAAATCTCTGTCCACTTTCCTCTTCTAATGTTTATTTATTCAAGGTGGGCCAATCTGAGGATGATACTGTACTGACTAAGGGTATGAAAGGGGAAATCAAATTAGAGGGGAAAGAAGGGTAAATCCCGTAAACCTTCATGCACAGCGTTCTGCTAGACCAGGAACTCCTTGGACCTGATTTGCTATCCAGTTTAGGGTATTGGTGTGCAACGCTGACACAGGCATAATTATCACCTACTCAAGTTCATCTAATGGGATTAAACCGGGGAGACAATGGTCATTGAGCCCATGCTCTCCCACTGAGGCACCCTCCCCTCCTCTACAAATATTGTTTGCTAATATAATCAATGTCAGAGCTAGTTATACGTTCTTTTAATGTGAAACATTATAACAGTTGTCAGACTTGAGGGTAGGTCATCTGAAGGCAGGTCCTTTAAAGCTCACCAACTTGGACAATAAAGTTAAAATATAACTTGGCAAGGTAGAGGCAAATGTTCCAAGTCTTGTCTATTATTTAGGGACTTGATCACTTTTGGTTCAAAGGTCCCAAAAAGATAATTGTTAGTTAGGTGCTTAACCACACTTAATTCAAAAGTCAAATAGAATATGAATTTCAACTAAGAGAGCCTTAATAATAATGGCAAAGGTGTAAAGTTAGCTTATAGGCAGAATGATTAGCACCTTTATAGTGCTAGTGAAATAAAGGCTAAGATTAATTAACGAGATAGAGAGATCACCCTAGGTTATACAACAGTGGTTATCAGAAGCAACTTATCCCAAGTACGATTGTTTGAGAACTTATTATTATTAACTTAAATGCTTGATGCCATATAACTTAAAGTTAGTAGTGTTTAGGACCTTTGACCCAATAAATCAATCAACTTCTAGAATAATAATGATAAAAGAAATTGAATATTATTAAATTGATAACTAGTTCAGAAACCCAAAGTTAAGGCTTCACTACACTAAGGCAAAGCCCAATAGAGCCCCTCCTGTGATGGATCAGGCTCAGCTTGGTCTGCACATTGACCTAGTGGATGGAATCTCAGATTCTGCCATGAATCTGAATGTTGAGTTGGAGAATTCCATGCTGAAGGAGGAATGAATTGAGAATGGGGTCATAGGTAAGAATTAGAAAGTTGGGAATGAGAACTAATATGTCATAAGGCACAACTGGAATCCTAAATTCTCCAAATAATGATTCATTAAGGTATGGAGCTTTCACATATGATGATCTAGTCATCGCTCAAAATCCTGTGGTAAAGAAGCCTAGTCAAGTGGGCTTTGCAATGCTATAAAAAGGGAAAATGGTAACTGATAATTCAGTTTTATGTTATAAGAAAATTCTTATTAAAATCAATAAATATTTTCTAGCTTTGGAATCATTTATAAGTTTATTTAAAATTATTTAAAATCAAACTGGAAAAGATAAGCTTGACCATCTAGTACTAAAAAAAAGATAAGCTTGATGAGTGAGATGGCCCAGGAATTGGCCTCATTTTCAGCACTATTGTGGAGTCAGATACTGCTGCTCATGTTCAGCATCACCATAACCATAGTCTAGGAATACATCACAACATCCAGGAATGGCACACATGTTTGATGGTGGATTTCCGCCAGGTTATCAGTCATGTGGTCTGTGACATGGTTATACCTCCCAACTTCTTCATCACTAATAGTACAAGCTTACCTGTTACATAAAACAAAACTCAAATACCTTCCTCTCCATTTTTATGGGTGCCCTGGGAGGAGGAGGAGGTCTCCAGTGGAGAGGAGTGGAACTAACATTTGCTGACTGTAGTTATGGTGGGGTTTACTGGCATTTTTGTTGTGTGAGGTGGGGCAATCATGTGGAGTGGCAACCCCACAATCCATGGAATTCCTGGTAAAAGCCAAATCACCAAACAGTTGTGTGACATTGTCCATGGAGGCACTGGACAAAATTCACCAGGTAATTGAACAATTCCGCTTCTAGGTGCAGTTGCACAGGCAATAGGAGGGGTATCCCCTTTCTTGCTCTAATTAGCCCAGGTGGTGGATGCGTTACCTTCAGAATTAGAAGGATGGTTGCAGGATCTGAGAAAGGAATAGGGATGCTAGCCAAATAAATGGAGGAGCTTATAGGATTGATCAATTGTGCAGCTTATATGGATAATTCAAAGGATGAGGTGTGGTCAGCGCTCCTGACAGTTAGCCAGGGGCATAGTTCATTAGAAGGATATGTGTAAATTTTCTGCCCATTGGTGAAGGCAGACCAGGTAGCAGATTCCCAATCTTTGCATATGTTCTGTCATGGGTTGCATGTAGATTTGGTGGCAGCTTTGGCAGTGGCAAAGGTACATGGCACACTGGCAGAAGAGTTTGCATTAGCATTACAAGTCAAGAAGAAATTGGCACTGGCCTGGGACTGGCATGGGGGACTGATAAACTGGGGAAGGAAAATTCCTGGTGAGTGGTCATTCTATTCAGGGGAAAGGCATTCATCCCCAAGAAATTTTGAAAAAGTAAAGGGGGGAATGTTCTAAGGGAACAAGGGGGAGACATGTAAACCATTGCGCCACATGCAGGGAAAGAGGAATAAGTTCAAGTTTTTATCATCCACAAATTTACAATTTAAAGATTCATTCATAAATAAATCGCCTTCTTTACTTTATCCAATTTTATTTATTTCAGTGGGGTTGTATATGGATGGCGAAGTGGAAGGGGCAATGGCTCTGGTAGATACTAAGGCAGAAAAATGCATTAAGCTTGCACTGGCAAAGTGACTGAAATTGCAGATTCAGAAGGGATTAAAGTTGATGTTTGCCAATACATTGCCAGATGGCTCCATCATGGTGAGTGAGCCCCTCAATAAAAGTATGACATGATATGTCAGGGTTCTGGGAGAAGTTCAGTGCAATTGAAAACTTGGCCCATATGGTGATGCTGGGGATGCAGTGGTGGCATCAGTTTTGGCCCCAGATTGCTTTTCCTTCTTGTTATGTTACACTGAATCTGAGGATGGGGCCACCAATAAGGTGGATATTGCTGGTAGGAGAAAATAAGTTGAATAAAATATAAAACCTGGGTGACATGCAGGAGGAGGAGTTTCCAGAGAATACTGTGAGTTTGTGGGAATCTTTGAACTGAAAAAGGATTTTCCATTCTCTCCCATGGGCCCATTCACATTTTCATTTTGGTTCACTAAAGGGTATAAACTTCCCCGTGGATGCCCCGTTTATCCATTGAACAAACGGTTGAAGGTCACATTGGAGGATCATGTAAATTTGATGTGTAGCGAGGGGTTAATTAAACAATTAAAATCCGTCATGGTGTCCCCAGTGTTACTGTTCCCAAGGCTAGCAGAGATTTATGGCCGTGCATGAAATTACAGTGGCTTAACACAGTTACAGAGCTGGTCCCTTACCCCATGCCATTAATGGAGGAAATCCTGTATTGGTCACAGGGTGTATTATCTTCACCATGCTCGATCTGGTTGACACTTTTGACCAAGTACCCATGAGACCAGAGCACCAGAAGAATATGGCGCTTAAATGCCATCTAGGAATGTTCCAGTTATGAGTAATGTCTTTTGGGCTGCGGAATTCCCCTGCGGTGTTAAAACTCATGATTTACCAGGAGCTGAGTAGAATGACTGAACATTGTTGCATCAGATATATGGATGATATTCTTGTGTTTGCCATGCTCAAGAAGCACATGTATGCAATGTACAGAGAGTTCTGGAAGTGCTGGCTGAGGCAGGATTGCAGTTTAAGCTTTTGACGTGCAAGTTTAACAAACAATTGATAACATTCCTAGGTAATGTCGTGTTCAGAAAGTGGCTCAAGGTATGCCCAGATGAGCTACAGGCGGTGCACACATGGAAAGCCCCAATGAATTGAACATGCATAAGGAGTTTTTTGGTGACAGTGAATTTCCTTATGTGGTTTGTGGAAAATCTATTGCAGTTGGCCCTGCGTTTATGTGGTTGATGTGGGATGTGCCATTTGTGTGGGAAAGGAGGATGAATAGGCGTCCAATCAGTTTAAGAAGCCCATTTTGGCATCTGTCCTCACTTATTAGGACCATAAAAAACCTTTCATGGTCAAGAAAGAAGCCTCAAATTATGCCATGGGGGAAGTATTGTTACAGAAGAGGGAGGACGAGCTGGAGTACCCAGTATGCTATTTTGGCCAGAAGATGATCCCAGCAGAAACGAATTATCTGATATATGACAAGGAATAATTGGCGGTGGTCTCATCTTTTCAGGAGTACAACACCATCTGCTGTATGCATATCACCCTTTTGTGGTCTGGACAGACCATCAAGCACTATAGTATTACCATGAACCTAGGAAGTAATTAGCGCCAATCCAGTTAGCATGTGAAGCTGGTTCAATAAGACATCTAGGTAGAGTATTGACTGAGGAGCAGTGTCATGAAATTTATATGACTAAACATTAAGGCTAAATTATTATTGGTGGATCATCGATTATCCACCAAGATTGAGTTTAGCACATTTAATATTTACCATGACTTGGTATGGGTCAATGCTAAGCGATCAACCTCAGCCAAAATATGAGGATTTTACCAGAACTTCAGTAATGATATTAGCACAATGGAAATTGGAGAAGCTGAGTAGCTGCGTAGATGAGCAAAGTGTGGCCATAGAGATGGGTAAAAAGAGGGAGATGAAGAAAGGAAAGGGGTTTTTCTTTGGTTGATAACAAGTAGTAGATCCTATGATGTAAAATTGATAGATTTTGGTAGTGGACTCTGCCATTCAAAAATAAAAGATCATGTGCGCTGAAGCCTTTGGCTTCATTTTATATATTTTATTTCATTTCTTTGAGGAATGATGATCCTCATATCATCATCCCATTGTATCAGTGGGCTTAACCTCTGTGCAACAATCCACCAAATACTATCCAATCTGCTGGAAGATTAACAGTAGTACTCACTACAGGGGGCCCACTGATCCAATCAAAAAGCCAAGTTATCCAAACCATGGCACATCCAGTTACAACTGATAATAACCATCCCAGTCTCCCAAGTTGGCGCATTATGCTGACATCAAGCTCACTTTGAAAGCAATATGCTGAACCTGTGATGAGCTCCTTAATCAGCATAAAGGTGCGATGGACCAGTTTAAAGAAGTGTTCAGTCAACTGCTTGTTCTAAATTAAAAGATTATACAATCATCAAACTTCCTCAATGACACCATTGAGTGGCTACATGTCATAGAGTGGCAATTACAGGCTACCTCATATTCACAGAGTCTCTACAGGGAAGCTGACGAGAAACAGGGGATTATAGTGAAGGACAGTGGCATTACGCAGGTATCAAGAGTCAGTTAACATCTAGCGGAATCTTAAGTATGATTATTCCTTGCCAGTACGAGTTTCTACCATTTTGCAGTTGTAAAAATTTACTAAAGAGTTGATTATCAGTTGTCACCCAGTAACCTTTTTACTGCACAGGTTCAGTTTCCTTGTGCACCTCGCGTTGTAAGAATATATAATCCAATAATAGTATGGAGACTATTATCCATAAGTTGAGTTAGAACTATTTTCAGGCCCAACGCTTTGGCCAGTATTTCTGATTAAATACTTGATAGTCATACTCATAGGGATTTGTTCCCTATATTACTGTCCACTCGATCTTTGTCAAGATCCTCTGATGACAGTTTCCTTCAGCCCAACACACAGTCAGCAGCGATCCCCTAATCATGATTCCCTTCATCTCTAGATCCCCACTCAGATCTCTACTCTTCTCTCTGAGAGTCTACCAAATTATTGCCTTCTGAAATAATATCCTTGAGATGGAACTTCACTTTGGATGCTGATAATCTAACTATAACCGAATCTACAATAAAACTATTAATGTTCTAAAGTAGTAGTATGTATAAGTGTATGTGTTAATGTGTGTGTTTTTTATTATAGTGAATCCTAGGGAATTTATAGGGGATTTGGCCATCTAACCCTCGGTTGACACCTCTTCAATGTAATGGCAGCCGTTGCTGTTGAATCACCCTTACTCGTCTCAGCAGTGATGGTCTTCCCCATCCTGGCTAGGATTCTGATGTTGGACATCCTCAAGACCTCAAATGGAAAGAGTCAGAAACGTGTTCCTAATGTTTTCCTCTCGATCTAAGCAAACCAACCATAATTGGCTAGTGACCTGCTTAGGTAATGGGACTTTTTACCCATTATGGCAGGTCACTTCACCAACCAATTGATTCGCTAGTTGCAGGTGGCATCACTCACCTTGCAACTCATCATACATTCCCAATCAGTTGGTGATAAAACCTGACCGATCCCAATCAGTACACCTGATAGTTAATCACTATCAGATGCCCCTATTTCATCAGATGCTCTGCCCAATGAGATATTAGGTATTCATCTGGATTGATCCCTGATGGATACAACCAGGCGAATATCCCAAAATCCCCAAACGTAGTTCCTCCAAAATTTGGGCCAACCATTTTCTGATTCACTTTGCTTTTAGGGAATTTTCCCTTAGTGACACCAGGTAATCTAGCAGGCTGGGAATATGGGCAAAAATCCCAACACATCCCCCTCTTGCCTAGATTTCCAGTGAGAAAAGGACTGGGGCATGGAAACACCGCTTCAGACACTTGGTCAAATACTTAATTGGTTTAAGTGGAGTACACTCATCAATACTCAACGCTTCTTGGGATGACCTTTGGCATATGGCATTCCTCCTTTTCCTCCTCGCTACCGCCTACTCAGAGCGCGGTCCCCACAACCTCTTGTCATGCCAGCCAATTGATTTACTTGTGACGATATTTTCCCAGGATCCAGTTTTCCCCCATCAGGGTATATGACTCACTGTCATATTTAGGATTCTTGGTCTGGCGTCCTTGAATTCATGATTCTCTCCTCATCCTAGACAGGAGACTCTTGCTGTCGATGTTCATTTCAAAGCTTGATTAAGAATACTTATTTCTATTTGCCCTCATTATTTCACTAATAACCTCTTGGCTGTAAGTCATTCTTAATCCTTCCCTCAGAAAGCTTATTTCATTAATTTTATAGAATTATTTCCTGAAATTGGAGCTTAAAGGATTGTAGAGTGCATAATGTCAACTTCTATATAAGTCTGACATCCCCCCTCTAGTACTGCTCATATGTTGAACTCAGAATACTATTATCAGAAACTTCTGAACAGTCTGTCAGATTTGGACTTTCACCTCTTCCAGCGGATGAGTTGGGATGCTTGGCGGAACCTCTTCTATGGTCTTTCCAGGACTCATACGCCTAATCTGGTGCAAGGGGCTAGTCCTTCCATCAAATTACTGGAAACAGTGTCCAATCCTTCCAAAACCAGGCGTACCATTGTTTCAAATAACTCTCGGCTGACTTTTCCCTTGCAGTCAATCCCTGAGTTAGACTTCAAAACCCTTCTGGATTTGGCTCCTTTTGCTGATGCTCTGAACATCATTGTCAATGCTCCAGAGGTTATACCAGCCGATTTAGATCATTCATTCTTAGCTGGGTCTTATTTGCTCCCTTAGTTCCTCTTCTGACTTGGATAATTTTATTAACCTGCTGTGCTGGTTTCTGAACTTTCAATTGGGAACAACATTCATTCTGAGCTCCTCTATGCTGAACTTTGAGCGCAAGTCACCGAGGTGTTGTCATTAGTGCTGAATCCCTTGGATCTGGACAGCCTTCTGGATTGGGATACTGCCGCTTATGCTCTCCACTTTGCCAGCCAAGTTCTTCAAAGTTGGTTGACAAAGCTTCCAGCCTCACCTGACTTTCATTGGTCATTCAGCTTCAGCTTCCGTGAAGCCCATAGTCATAATTTACAAGATGCAATCCGCTCTTTGCACAACTACCTCTTCTATGGAGCTTCTCATTGCTATCTTCCGTTGATGGCATTAATTGAGGGCATGATTCAACAACCCCCTCAAGTATTCCTTCTTTGCTGCTGGCTCAAATGTCTGGTGTTCTTGATGAGGCCTGTCAGCAGGCACTCAAGACAAGTCTTCCAGCACCAGTGCCTTATTAGGATTACTTAGGTTTATTTGCCGATTGCCTCTTCCTTTATTGCTGTTTTCATCCCACTCTGGGGTTTCACGATTGGCTTCTTCCAACATATCCAATTTCCTCCCCCTAGTCACGCTCTCTCAGGGCTCAGCGTCAGCTCAACAAATGTGGTTTCATGTAGGTCTCACCCTTGCAAGTGTCCAATCACGATTTTGATTTTGATGGTCTATTTCTTCCTACTGCAAACCATCCTCCCTCCCCAAGAGGTGACATAGGCAGAATCATCCCCACACTGAGGACAACCAATAAAAATTTTATAAAATCATGTCAGTTTTTTTCCTATTCATTTTTAAAAATCTTTTTTTCCCAATATTTTTTATCAATTTTTTATTTTTATTTCCCCTTTTTTTTCCTCTATGGGACTTGACCTTGTTTCAGCTCAGAGGTCCATCTTTTCCCAGAAACTGGATCCTGGGCACCTAAACCTACCAGTTTTCTATGGTTCAGAGGTCTTTTTTCGGACTTAACCATCTAGATTGGTTCAGAGGTCCTTTTTTTGGACTTGACCTAATCATCAGGACATGAACAACTTAATGGTTCATTGGTCCTTCAGGAACTCTTTTTTTTTTTTTTTTTCTTCAATACAACGCTTTAGATACTTAGCGTGTACTCAATTTAATACTCTTCCATCCAAGAGATTCTTGATGGTGTAAGCATTGGTCACCGCCTTGCCGATTACTTTGAATGGACCTGACCATAATGCATCCAATTTGTTTCTTCATCCAAAACTGTGTGTATTGCAATAGGCAACTCTTTCTCCTATTCAATATTCTAATGGCGGTTGATTCTTATCATCTGTCAATTTCGCTCATATCCTTTTCTTTAAGGTAGTATCAAATGCTTGCAATTGCATATTGATCAGGATACTTGTCAGTCAGTTTAGGTATTGTTTGGTAATCATCCCCGATGAAGGTTCTACTACCAAATATAATATCAGTGTCAACGCGGCCTTCCTCCCATAAAGTAATTCAAACAGCGTCTTTCCCATCGCTGTATGATGACTGATATTGTAGGTGAATGTCACCGAACTCAGGTATGTTCCCTACGCAGAAGTTTTCCCTGCAACTAGCTTCCTCAGCGTCGCAGCTAGCATCCCATTGACCCGTTCTACCAGTCCGTTCATCTCCAGTTGGTATGGTACTGACATGACTCCTCAGATCCCCATTATTTCATTTAGCCTTGGGATCACATGAGACGTGAAGTTTGTCCCATTATCACTCAGTATAACTTGTGGACATCCATGCCAGTATACTACTTGATCCAGGATGAATCTCACAGTACTGGTAGCTTCAACTCTAGTTAGAGCTTTTGTTTTGACCCATCTCATCAGATGATTGATGGCTACTATGATGTACTTCACTCCTCCTGTGCTCATTGCCAGCAGTCCCATCACGTCGATGGACACTGTGTGCCATGCAAATCCAGGTCAGACCAGGTGGTATCCAGTTGTATTCTTGTGTGGTTTATGCAATTGGCATCCCATGCAACAAGCCAGATAATCCGCGACATAGTAGTTAATCGATTTCAAGTAATAATACTGGCAAATATGATTGGTCATTTTTCTCAGGCCTCCATGCCCAACAACCTTATGAGCTGCTTGAACTATTGCTGCTCTTTCCGACAGTTTTGGATATAATAATCATTTCCCATTTATCATCTTGAATACTTGTCCATCCATGATCTCAGTGTTTTCCATCACTTTTTGAAGTGCACCTTGGATTTCTTGAGGCTTATCCTCAATTCTTACTTTGACCATTCTCTGGAATAGCTCATCCACCTGCGGATATACCAAATGGACCATTGGTAACCGCGATAAGCCATCTGCATTCTGGTGAGAAGCCCCCGCCTGGTGGACTATCTCATAATCATAAGCCTGAAGCTTAAGTGCCCATCAGGCTAGTTGTCCTTCAGGTTCCCATAAATTGTGCAGCCAACGCAGCAAAGAGTGGTCTGTCACCACATTAAAGTGCATTCTGTGGACATACACCTGAAACTGTTTACAGGCATAAATGACTGCATCGTATTCACGCTCAGTTACGGTGTAATTTCTCTCAACAGCTAAGAGTGTCTGGCTCACATATGCCACCGGATGTTTGTCCCCAAGTTCATCTACTTATCTCAGTATGATGCTAATTGCCATCAATGATGAATCAGTTTGAATGATAAAATCCAAATCAAAATTCAGATATTTCAGAATCAGCGAATTTATCAGGTACCAGCGTAATTCATTGAAGGAGTCCTGGGCCTCTTCATTACACACAAATCCTTTTTTGGATCCACCAATAAATGAAACAAAGGCTCGGCTATTCAGGCAAAGTCCCAAATAAATCTTTTATAGTATCCAACCATCCCAAGATTTACTTGATATCTTGGACACTCTTTGGCACAGCCATCTTCTCAATAGCTGCTATCTTCTGGGGTTGCAGTTGCAATCCGTTTGCATTAATCACAAATCCCAGGTATTCATGCTCCTTCTTGAAGAAGTGGCACTTCTGTGGCTTAATCTTCAGGTTAGCCGCGGACAGTCTCTTAAAAACTTCCTCCAAGTGCTGAAGGTAATCAGTAAACTTTTTACTGAACACATTGATATCGTCCAAATATACCAGGAAGCACAACAACTTTAGGTCGCTCAATATTGCGTCCATGGCCCTCTGAAAAGTCGCAGGCACATTACAAAGACCCTGGGGCATCCTAGTTGGCTGGTATAACCCCTGTGCGATAATAAGCGCACATTTATCTTGGTCTTCTTCTGGAAAGTCAATCTGCCAGTATCCCAAGATTAGGTCCATCGCGGAGAGATACTTTGCTTCTCCTAATTGATCCAGCATATTGTCAATCCTCAGTAGGGGATATGAATCCTTCTTCGTAATTTTATTCAGCCTCCAATAGTCAATCACTACCTGATTTGATCCATCTTTTTTCTTTACAATCACAACTGGGCTTGCCCAGGGACTTGACGATGGAACTAGAAGCCCATGCTTTACTAGTTTACTGATCTCATCTTCCGCTACTGCTTTGGCGGCTTTTAATCTTCAGATTGGTCTCATCCTTATTGGTAGACTTTCCCCAGTGTCAACCTTATGAATACGCCTTGTGCACATCCCAAATTGTGGTCATCCTGAGCGAATACTTTCCAATATCTTCCAAATAATTTGAGCACCTCCTCCTTCTGCTCTTCTGGCAGATCTGCGAACTGCTCCCAATCAACCAATAGGTTGATGCTTTTGGCTGCTCTGGCCGGTAATCTCATTTCCTTAAGAGACCCAAAATCATGGAATCATCTCAATTCTGCTGTTGGGATTAAACGAATAAACACAATGATTTGATTCCTCTTAATCTTCATCAGTTTTTTGCTTAAATTTGCCAAGAGAACTTGTATTTCTCCATGGCCCAGCATAATTATCCTGGGAGCCACCCATGGCTCCACTCTGGACTTCTTCCAGGGGCTTCCAACTTCTCCATACAATAGCTCTGGAATCTCTAAAGTCAATTCTGTGTCAACTATCATCTGTGATCCAGCTGGTATGGTTTTCTCCTTCTTGATCCACAAAGGAATTCCCCAGTTTTCTAGGATTTCCGCCGGCATCTCTCATCACTTCCCACCAACTAATTGGTACTGAATTGGTACAATGCCATCATTGTATATCAGATTAATGAATTTATTTCTCCAGTTCAATGGAACTTCACCATTCTTCTGGTATACCAATGGTAACGTCTGACCCAAGATGGTCAATGTATTATCCTCAAAGTTACATCTAACTCCATATTTCCGTAGAAACTCTATTCCAATCAGGATATTGTAGTTTTGGTTCGCCAAAACTATCGCTGGCGCGGATATCATCAATGACTTGAATTGTAGTAGCAGCATACTATACGCTCCACAGGAAATGGTGGTGTTTGGCCCAGCTGTTCCAATTCCTTCTTGTGTTCCAAGTCCAGAGAGATCTTCATCTTCTTCACCAGCTTGGTTGACACAATATTGATGGGCGCTCCGCTGTTGACTATTGCCTGCACCCTTACTCGATTCACCTGAATATCTATATATGTACACTCATAGTATTGTAATAGAGTATTTACTGAGTGAATTGTGGCGTTATTAGCTGAATCTAGGGTATGAATGATCTGTGCTGATAATTAAGGAAATGATTTCTTAATCACGCTAAGGGGAATCAACAGATTGGCCTCATCTAAGTGAACATCAGTTAACTCATCAGGATTCTCAGCGGTTCAAATCTTCTCCACCAGCTGTTGGGCGTATGGCCGGGCAACCTCCTGAACTATCTTGGGGTCAATCTTCTTCGCCCTGGCTCTGGTCACAGCATTTATGTCCATGTTGACTACTTGATATAGCTGATCCTGCTCGTTGTCCACAAACAGATCGCTAATATCTATCTCTTCATTCATGATATTGGGAGGAACAGGTTTCACCACCACTCTAGACTGTTCCTTGTCTAGGCAGCGGGACCTTTTCCCAAATCCTTGGTTACTGCTGTCTCTTTATCCTGGACCACAAAACTTGATCCTTCAGCTTTTTTCAGTGAGTGGCAAAATGCCCTTTCCCGCCACACTGGAAGCAGACTTTTTCTTTCTTATTTAACCGTTTGAAATCCTCAGGCTTATTTCCTGGCACAGTTTGGTTAAAAGTCTCCTTTGCTCCTTTGCTTCCCTTCATGGTATTCGGACTTTGGACCAGATTGGACTTAAAGCTTCTATTCAGAGCATTGAATGTTGCTCCCAAAATCTTCAATTTGTATACCATTTGCGAGGTAGTTATCTCAGTCATGAAGATAGTAGACATCATTTGATGCAAATCACAATAGGGCTGGAGGGCCGCTTGCAAGGCAATTCTTGCATCAAAGTCATCTAACACCTTCTCTCCAGCCAGGATCTGCAATTCCTGGTAGAATCAATCTGTAAAGCTTGCAAGAGACTTGTCTTTACAGAATTGAATTCCCATAAAGTCTTGCTTGAATTTTGACATGAAGGTTGGACTGCCAAACTCCTTCATTATGGCCGCTTTAGACTCAGCATAGGACCAGCTGTCCCCCTTCAAGTGAGGTAATACCAGATTCTGGTAATCTGTGTCCAAACAGTTCATGACCGTCAACGCCTTCTGACAATCCTCATATCCATTCATGGTCATGTCAAATAGTCGGAAAAACGCTGGGGCGTTATCCCAACGGAATGTGGACAATTTAAGTGTTGCTCTGAATTCCTCCAAGTCATTTTGGACTGATTCTCTTGGTCAGCTACTCATCTCACTTGTGGAGTGACTTCTGGCATCATCTCTGAAATAGCATTAAATGTGGGCGACATATTTCTCAGGGTATTTCTCTTCCCAAGTATCATTCAGGGACTTCCTTCTTCGGCATCATTGGCCATATCAGACTCACTTGCACATCTGTGGGCTTTCAAATCCTCTATTTCTTTCATTAACTTCTCAATGTCCACACCAAACTTTCTCAAATGAACGTGATCCACTTCACATTCTGTTTTCAGAAATAGGACCTCTCAGACGGGGTCTCCTTCTTTCCTCTTTAATGAGTTTACTTTGCCGATTAACTCATTCCCAAAGTTGGCTACATTTTCAACTCCTTCCTCCACCTTGGTAACTCATTTTTTTTGGCCGCAAACTCCCGGTGGTCCACAGAGTTTAAGGCGTTATGGTTCACTGTGGTAATCTCAGTCCACAACTTGCGCATCTCTTCTTTGTATGACATTCTTGATAAATTCTTCTACTCAATTACCCCTGTAGTGAGCACCAACTTGTAGAAATTTACTAAAGAGTTGATTACCGGTTGTCAACCCAGTAACCTTTTTACTGCACAGGTTCAGTTTCCTTGTGCACCTCACGTTGTAGGAATATATAATCCAATAATAGTATGGAGACTATTATCCATAAGTTGAGTTAGAACTATTTTCAGGCCCAACGCTTTGGCCAGTATTTCTGATTAAATACTTGATAGTCATACTCATAGGGATTTGTTCCCTATATTACTGTCCACTCGATCTTTGTCAAGATCCTCTGATGACAGTTTCCTTCAGCCCAACACACAGTCAGCAGCGATCCCCTAATCATGATTCCCTTCATCTCTAGATTCCCACTCAGATCTCTACTCTTCTCTCTGAGAGTCTACCAATTATTGCCTTCTGCAATAATATCATTGAGATGGAACTTCACACTGGATGCTGATAATTTAACTATAACCAAATCTACAACAGAATTATTAATGTTCTACAGTAGTAGTATGTATAAGTGTATGTGTTAGTGTGTGTTTTTTAAAATAGTGAATCCTAGGGAATTTATAGGGATTTGGCCATCTAACCCTCGGTTGACACCTCTTTGGTGAAATGGCAGCTGTTGCCGTTGAATCACCCTTCCTTATCTCAGCAGCAATGGTCTTCCCCATCCTGGCTAGGATTCTGACATTGGACATCCTTGAGACCTCAAATGGAAAGAGTCAGAAATGTGCCTCTAACGTTTTCCTCTCAATCCAAGTGAACCAACCATAATTGGCTAGCGACCTGCTTAGGTAATGTGACTTTTTACCTATTATGGCAGATCAATTCACCAACCGATCAAAATGCTAGTTGCAGGTGGCATCACTCGCCTTGCAACTCATCATAAATTCACAATCAGTTGGTGATGAAACCTGACCAATACCAATTGGTACATCTGATAGTTAATCACTATCAGATGCCCCTATTTCATTGGCCGCTCCGCCTGATGAGATATTAGGTATTCATCTGGATCAATCCCCGATGGATACAACCAGACGAATATCCCAAAATCCCCCAAACATAGTTCCTCCAAAATTTGGGCCAACAGAATTCTGATTCACTTTGCTTTTAGGGAAAATTTCCCTTAGCGACACCAGGTAATCTATCAGGCTGGGAATATGGGCAAAAATCCCAACAGCAGTGTTGCCAGTGGAAAAGGCCAGGCTGCTTCCAACCATGAAGACAAGACGAGTTCTGCTATCCCTACTGTGCCCTTCCCTCACCAAAAACAAGTTATGCCTCCATAGCCATGCACCAGTTTGCTCCCAGAGCTCATAGCTTTGAGTGGGATGAGGACGTATGCATTGACAAGTTGCCTTCATTCTATTAGGATAGAAATATGCATGGTTTCTTCAAATGGGCTGAGTTTGTGACAAAGGAGTGTCAGAACAACATAAGGCTAAGCTGCTGTTCTCTATTTTAGATGTTGAAAACGCTGACCAACTTCCCCGCTATCTGAGGTATAGTTCTGTCACCTACCAAGAAGTTAAGATACCGTGCTGAGCTTGTTTGGAGAATTGAAAAATGTCATAACAAAAAAACGATTTTCTAAAAATGAGGTTCCAGCAAAACGAGACCCTGACAAAATTTACTGATTAGTTTACCTCAGATGCGCATGTCTTGGTGGTAGCAGGAACGCTAACAAAGTTTGACGTTTTAATCACCATGACCTTGGCATTAAAGCCACAGTGTGAGTTATTCAACGTGATGGCACCCATCCTGAAAGGGGATGTTCCTTTGCTTAAGATCATCGCCTATTTGCGTTGTCTAGCAGAAACTTTTAGCCCCCCTAACTATGAACGGAAGCCTGCACTGGCCCCTGAAAGCCTCCTTCCTTGAACATCATGAACTGGCCTTCCTTAATTCCGCTTAGCAATCTCCAGCTATCTTATATCTATTCAACTCGCCTCATCCAAATTACAGCCCTGCGGCCAACCTCGGCCTGGACCTTATAAGACTCAGGGCTGAGACCCCTCTGGAGTAACCTGCTAATCTTGTGGTCACCTTGGCATATTTTATTCCACTGACCTACTAAACGGCAAGTTCATGCTATGCTATTGGAACGGTATGAGCAGGGAAAGGACCAAGTGGAGTAGAGATGGGACTCTCTACTTCCTCTAGGTTAACTACAAAATTCTTAATTGACCCAGATGAGTCACTTTCCGCCAATGATCTTTGATAAAATGATGAACTAAGTATATAAGCAACCAGCTGACAGCGTGCACATGTTGACTCATGCTTAAGCTAAAGAGGCTGCCATGTAAGAGGGTCACCAGGGACCTCTTATGCCTTACACATGTCAAATCATAAAGCAAGCCACCTTTGACAAACCTTGACATTCATTGGATGTGCCTCACTGAAAAGAATAAATGTTGCAATCCCAGTAGAAGCAATCATTAAGGAGTACTCAAGGCAGGGTAGGTATTATGAAGTGCCTCAAGAAGAAAGATTCCTTAGATGTTCACATATTAAATAACCAAGATTCTACTTTTTTCTAGATGTACTATTGTGACATTTTTGTTGCGAGAAACAAAGTTTACATGATCATAGACACCGGAGCACCAGTTATTATAGTATCCACAAGGTTGGTAGCTAAGTTACCACTGTTACCTGATGTGGAGAACTGGATGGTATATGGGACTGCTGGGATGGTATATACTGTCTCAGAAGAGGCTTACATTGCGCTGCCTTTGCAGTTTGGGTTGATTGCCAATCTAGCACAGGCAATTAGTTTACCTAACTAACTAAAACATGATAATAGGAGCAGCTTTCATGTGCCATTTTGGTGCAATCATCAATATGGCTGAGGGGACCTTCAAAATCTTGGGACAGCGGATTCTGGTTTATTTTAATTCCAACGGCGTACCCCAGGATTCCAACTGGATGGGACAAATTATTCTCGCGTAAAGTGATGGAATAATCTCCGTCCACTATCAGAGATTTAAACAAAACCAAGGTTCTCCCCCACCAGGTATATGAGTACAGAAGGGCTATCGCTATGATCCACTGGTGCCATACTGATCTTTTATAGCCACCAGTTATAGTGAGCTCAGAGCTAGAAATTTAGATACCAACCAGGCGTTATGGTGAGAGTCTTGGCCCTAGTCAGCAATCATGCTTTGAGCCTCATGTGGCTCCAGGCATAATCTTACCTGTACATGGGAATTTATAGTGTTACTAGAAAATCTACAAAAAGGACCGTTAAGATCTGAAGACATCAGGTGGTGGCATATCTGCGTTTGACCCCCTGTGGACGAGGTCCTACAGTTTCATGAGTTTATTTTTCTGGAAGATTTGGTTTCATAATGAGCCCCAGTCTGTCGTAATAATGGTGGTTCTGTAAGAAACTTTAATGAAGTCATCAGAAGATCAGAAGAATCATGCAATATCTTTATTTTAAAAAATATTGAGGCATCTTTGTGGCCTATATCATGATCTGGGATGCGCTCATGGCGTAGTTCATTGAGTGGACACCAGGGATCACCCTTCCATTTGGTCTCATCTAATACGCCACTTGCGGGTTTCAGAAGAGGCAGTTTATGATGAAATAAGAAAACTGCTAGAGCAAGGAATCCTAGAGACGTCTAAAAGTCCATGGGCTTTGCCTGTATTGATTGTTAAAAGGAAAGATAGCACAAACTGGGCAGTAATTGATTACCAAAAGCTGAACCTTATCACCAAAAAGGACTCATATCTGCTGCCACATATCAGTGACGCTTTTAATTGAGTAGGTGCTCTCTATATTTCAGCTTTGGACCTAATCTTGTGGTATTGGTATATTAAGTATCCCACAGTGGAGCGAGAAAAGTGTGCCATGATCACCTTCAAAATGTTAGTTCATCCCACCCATATGCCGCAGGGGCTGTGAAATGCCCTGGCTACATTCCAGAGGGCTATGGTCACTATTCTAGGTAACCTCTATCTGTCATGTGTCCTGGTGTACCTTGACGACATTAATGTCTTTTTGTGGAAGTTATTGGAGCATCTCGGCCATATGAAGAGGTATTTTGTCAGCTCACTAGGCCAATATCATAATCAAGCCCACAAATGCAACTCCTTTAAAGACCAATTAAAGTATCTCAGGTTTGTAGTAGATGCTATGGGACTCGGACCATAACTAGCTAAGGTAAAAGCCATCCTAATAATGATTCAACCAAGCATCAAGCGGGATATACAAGTGTTTTTGGGAATGGGTGAATATTACTGACAGTTTATTTCCAACTTCAGCTGCATAGGAGCCCCACTCTTTGAGCTTCTACGTAGACACTGCTTTTGAACAAACGGAACAGCGGAAGAGTTCCTTTGATACTCTTCAGATGGCGTTGATTAGTGCCCCAGTGTTGCAATATCTGAGCTTGAGAAGGAGTTTATCATCCAAACAGACGCTTCTCTTTCCGCAGTTGGAGCGGTATTGTCCCAACTGGATGATAAGGGGGTGAAGCACCCTGTTGCTTAAATTAGTCAGAGCTTGATTTGTCACGAGAAGAATTACACTGTGACAGAAAATAGTTCTTAGCTGTAATTTACGCATATAAGTAGCTCTAAGTATACCTTCATGAGTAAAATTCAAGACCAGAACTGACCACACTTTATTGCATTGGCTGCAAAATTTTTGAGAGCCAGAGGGACGTCTGGTTCAATGGGCCCTTAAGCTTCAGGCCTACAATTTTAATACTGCATCATCCTGGCGCAAAGCATCAGAATGCTGATTGTCTATCTTGGTTGCCAAAGATTGCTGTAACGGCAGATCTGGTGATTTGCTGTATGAAAAGATGGTCAGTGGCAAATATGGAGATGAACTACCCCAAGTTATTTGGGCACTAGATAGAATGATGACTGATACAATTTGGAAAGATGGTGAGTTATATAAGCGGGTTATTGAGGACATGCTAAGTTACTCAAAACCCTCCGCTCAACCAGCCATTATTTTGAGCCCACTAAGGAAGTAGGCAACAATGGGGTATGCAAAATGGTGGATTTCTTGCGACCACACTTGTTATTGGTAAAGTATGCACTTCAATGTGCTTGAAGTGATTTCTTGTTGCCACCAATGTCAGATAGAGAAGCCATTCCGCCAGAGACCTCCTATCGGTTGTTTAAGCCCCAATTTGCATGTCACACGGTGTCCATTGATGTTGTAAAACCTTTACCAATGGGCACAAATTGCTCTAGTATATCCAGGTAGCAATAGACCATTTGACCAGGTGGGTATAGGCATGGGTAATAAGGGATATGGGGGCGGTCACTGTGGCCAAGTTCATAATGGAGTGCATAATTTAACGGCATGGTTGCCCACAGTTCATACTAACTGACAATGGAACCAACTTCACCTAGCACATTCCCCCTAAGTTGAACGAACCAATGGCCATCCGTGGGGATCTAACAACCCTATATAATCCTGATTCTAAAAGGATGTTTGAAAGGGTTAAAAGAACGCTGGTGAATATACTCAGGAAGCTGATGACAGAATGACCGCCAAATTGGAATGCCCTTTTTCATACTGCCATCTTTGCTTACAACATTAGTTATTATTCTGCAACTAAAAAGAGTCCTTTTCAGCAGCTTTACGGACGGCATCCAGTTCTGCCTGCTTTACTTTACTCCTGTGTTGAGGATACCAGCGGAATAGATCTGCAACGCTACTTGACAACTTTGACGTCTATTCTAATCAAACTCCAGACCAAATCATACTCAACCACCTGGCTAAAAAGATCAAAGATTACAATTCCAATAAGATAAGCTGTAGCGAACTTTCATAGTTTACAATAGGTGAGCTTGTTCTCTTCCATGATCAGCATGTATTTGGACGTCAAAATAAGTTATCTAGTAAATGGATCAGGCCTATTGAGATAATAGAGAAAACCAGTGTGGATGCCTATACAATCAAGGACCCAGCAAGCGGTTGGACTATCTACTGAGTGCCCGCAAAGTTCCTTCTGGCTTACTACCAATATAAAGAAAAAACAATAACAATACTATTAGAATAAAGAAAGGTTGAATAACTTGTTCAGATAAGGACGAGTTTTAATAATAAAGCAAAGCAAACATATTATTGATCAGATTGCCTCAGGATCATCTCGCCTTCTCTGCTTCTTACGGTGGGACTTGTGCTTTGACTGATGAGAGCCATCTTTATTTCTCTTCTGCCACTTCGCAGGTGGCTTGGTTTCATTGGGACCCTATAGGACTGGTGGGGAAGCTGAGGTTGCGTTATCAAGGGGAGGGAATAATTATCAACATGGAGGGAGGACACGCCAGCAAAATAAGGAGTGGTCATGGCGGATGTACTGTGCGAGTGAGTGAAACTTTGCATCAGTGATGAGAATTGGGGAGGCGACAACTTGAACTGGTGATCAAAGTAAACGCGCCTCTGTCCCACCAAGAGCAAGGCCCACAACCACATCCATTGATAATCATGGGATAACAAGGAGTATGTGACGAAGGGGGGATAAAGCTGGAGTGGACCGCACATGAGGAGCTGGGTTCTGGCCATTAAAGAGAAGGATGCACTGAGCGCTAAACAACCCATGAGGAAGTCGTCCATGCTGGGATAGGCATTTGGGAAGGAGAGGACGCTGAATATGCTACTCAACAGGCCCACTCCAGGGCTGCTCAATGGCGTTCCATCCCCACACCTAACTTGGCTGTAGGGGTAGAAAACCATATTCCCAAGGAGTGCCATTAGGGGGAAGTATTGGACTGAGTCATTGGTGTCCAGAGCCGCAAATGTGAAAGATTCCCCAGAACACATGCAGTTCAACTGGTTGTTCCAGAAGTTCACCCACAGTGAGAAAAAGTGGGTTAGAGCGTGGGAAAAAGACCCTGACCAGCTGGCTAACACCTGTCTCACTAAGCATAACATCTGGAGGACTGCTAATGCCCCTGAATATGGTTCATCAATAGTGGCAGCACTAGATGGCTAAAGCTGTCCGCTAGGAGCTGTGCTGCTTTGTTAATAAAGGACTTCTGCTCCGCTCCCCACCCCAGCACAACTGCGCCACAAGATAACTGAAGGGTGCATGCAAGGACATCAAATGGCCAATGAATTTAGGAAGGAGCTCCTCACAGGCTGATAGTCACAGATATACATCTGGACCACCTCGTAGCTCAGAGCAAGTAAGAATTAAGAAGGTGGAATTCTTCCTGGGTTGCCCACATTTTTGGCGTACCATATCTGAAAAAAATGTTGGGGCTTGCGGCATGGTTGCAGTTGAGACTCAGAGTATATAGGATTAACCATCAAAGAAGCGGGACTGAAAACTCAATATCCAGTCATGGAGGGGGTAATGTCAGGAAGCTTTATATGACTGGACATTAAGGATAACTTATTATTGGAAGATCATTGGTTATTACTTGGATAAAGTTTAGCACATATGATATTTACCATAATTTGGTATGGGTTGATGCTAAGTGATTTAATCTCATCCAAAATATGGAGATTCTTCCAGAACTCTTAATAATGAGATTGGCACAATGGGAATTAATGAAGCTGAGTAGCTGCGTAGATGGGACGAAGAGTGGCCATAATGATGGGTATAAGGGTGAAACAAAGAAAGAAAGAGTTCATTTTTTGGTTGATAAAACGTAGTGATTTCTACGGTGTAATATTGAAGAAATAAAGTAGTGGACTCTATCATTCAAAAATAAAAGATTGTATGCACTAAAGCTTTTGGCTTCATTTTATATATTTTATTTCATTTGTTTGAGGAATGATGATCCTCATATCATCCTCCCATTGTATCAGTGGCTTTAACCTCTGTGCAACAATCTGCCAGGTCCTATCCATTTTATTAGAAGATCAACAGGCGGTCAACATCTTAGTGGATTGGTTGAGTCATGAAGCGGGGCTGGCATATGTGAAGATGGAATTGGAGGGGTTTAACATGGCTACAATGTTCTGGTCAGACTAATCTGCAATGTTGGTAAGCGAGGAGAGTGAATTGGGGAGGAAATATGGCAGAAGCAGAGGAAGTCAGCATTTGGTCATAAGTTGTGGGCAAAACAGCAGAAGTCTAGCAGCACGGTTACCATTGTATGTACAGGAAGAGAAATGGAATTCTGTACCATAATTTGCGAGTGTGGGTTCTAAATATGTCATTACAATGGGAGGTACTGAAAGCGTCGCATGACCAACCATTGGCAGGCCATCCAGGAGTTGAGAAAATGGTCAAATTGGTGTGGTGGAAAAATTCGTGGGATGGACTTTGGAAGGACATTATGAAGTATGTGGCGGAATGCTTGGTTTGCGCTCAGTCAAAACATTTGAGGAAGCCAACGGCGGTTAAGTTAGTCCCCCTCCAAATGCCAAGTTGGCCATGGGGATCAGTTAGAATGGACTTCATCACAGGGTTACCCAACGTTCAAGGGAAGGATGCAATAATGATTATTGTCAATCAGCTGACTAAATATGCACATTTCCCATATACCTCTCTGATTATGCAGCCAAGGATGCAGCCAAGATTTTTATTGATGAGATACTTGCCTGACATGGCCTACCAGCTGAAAGCATTTCAGATTGTGCCCCATATCACATCAAAATTCTGGTCAAATTTGCTAGGAATTAAAGATCTGCCCATGTAGGGCTTTGACGTATCATCCTCAATCTGATAAACAGAGGGAGAGAGTAAACAAGATATTAGAACAATGCTTTTGGTGCTATGTTTCAGACTGGCAGGACAATTAGGTCACTTGGGTCATATTGACCCAGATTGCTTATAACAACCACTTTCAGTCATCAATAAGTATGACTCAGTTTTTTGCAAACCATATGACAGGGAAGCGGCAGATGAAGTTTATACTGACCTGCCAATCAGGGTGCAAGAGTACCCAGAAGGCGAGACAGAATGCCAGAGGCACTCTTGTTTGAATGACACTCAAATGGATTGGAAGGTAGGTGGATAACAGGTGCTAGTGGGACACAAAAGTGAGTAGCAACCTGGCAAAAAGCCAGGCTGTTGCAACTCCAGAGCCCGCAGACTTGGGCGTGGAAAAATTTCGAATTTGGACGACAGGTTTGGATTTTCCTATAAGGGGGGTTAGAATAGAGCCATTAGCGAGAGTGCAGATTTCTGCCCGGCATGAGGACAGCTCCACTCACAGAATGCTGAGATCCTGGAGGCGGATCACTTTGGGAAGCAAGAGAATCTTAGGAGATCCTGAGCATTTTAAGACTAGTTAATGGTAGAAGCTACAAAGCTGGTAAAATGGCAGCAATGGCCCAGTCATGGCATAACCCACAATTCTACATTGGCGGGTGTTTCAGAATACCAAAAAAGTTTAAATTACAACAAGCAGAAATTGGTTCAGAAAAAAGGAATTTTATTGAAATTTCTAATAAGAAAATCAACCAACAATCATCCCTGTGGGGGCGATTGCTTAAATGCTGGATTGATTTGGGAATAGCTTTGGGCCACATGAAATGGAGCACTTGACTTTACTGATCTAAATTGGTGGAACTTTGAGTGGGGGCTCTTCATTAAACCAAAGCTGAGTGAGTCAGCGGCGGGTTGAGTCATCATCAGCTTGCCCTCAGGCGCCTGAATCGCAGCATTGCCATGATTATGCTGATTCAAGCGGTGATGTCTCACTTGATGAGTAATGAGAACTTTAATGACCATCCCATGTAGGGGCAGACCCCAAGTGGTTGGGAATGGGTTTGGGATGCCCAACCTGCCCGCTCCTGATTGCTCTGGCACCAGTTTAAACTTTTGGGGTTTGCAGATTGAGTTTTTGACACAAAAAGGGGAAGCCACATTGATTTTAAATAATTTTCCCAAATTTGAGATCAGCCTAGGGGAGGGACTCACCACATCTTTTTAGTACTAGTGGTGCCCAACCCAAAAGGGGGAGCCGCCATGTATCTTTATTTGAAAATGGGCCAAACAAAGGGATTACTAGAAATAAAAAAATAATTAATATGGAACCTCAGCTAAAAGCCTAGGAAGCCATATCAGAGGGGAGGAAGCTTTGGAGAAAATTTTGTCTGGCGCCTGCTTTAGCTGGCGGACCATGGCAGACTGCATCAGGGTAGGAGCATCAGCGTTATGGGGCATAAGGAGGTATAGTTATGGGTTTTCTTCATTTATGAGGCTAGAAGTGTCCATCACCTCAACATATTGAGCAAGTTGATGCTCAGCGAAAGTGATGAAAACTGGCACACAAGTGAAAGCTTTGATGCGCCAGTGGGTTTTGGGATAATTAGGGTTAAAAAGAGAAGTTTTTGCTGCATTGATGCAAGTGCAGCTCGCACCAAAAGTGAGCTCCTCAATTTCATATTTTGCATCTTCTTCAAAATCATGGGGAAAATTGGGGATAGGAGTGCCCTCAACAAGGGGATCCATTGCCCATGTAGTTACTGGAGAAGTAGGGTGTTGGCAGAGGCAGCTGCAGCCTCAACTGCCATTTTATTAATATTTCCTTAAATGGAAAAATTGTTTCAAGGGCAAAAATGGTGGGGCTGCAATTTAGAAAGTCAACGAAAAATTCTTCCAAAGCGAAATCTGGCTTGACATGGTGTGGCCGTTCATCCTCATCAGTCCATTTAAGAGCCTTGAATGGATTGGATTCAGCAGACACTGGGCCAGCCACTGGAATTGGGGCAGTGACAGGAGCTGATTGGACACATGCTGTTGATCATGGTAGCTCAGCTGAAACTGAGTCAGCCAATGACTCAGGATTCCATAATCCAGTCAAATTGTTTAAATTTGTTAAATTTATTAATTTTTTATTGGCTGCCGCCTTGGAAGTGGCACCATAATTTGCTGAGGTTGGGGCGGGAGGATTGAGCCCCATTTGAAAAGTTTGAGCTGAACCAGTTGCTGACCTGACAACAGAGGGAGGAGTGGCGGAAGCGGCAGAGGTGGAAGCCACAGGGCACTTGCGCTTCAAGTGATCAATCTCAAATCACAAGGGGCAAATGGCACAGCCATTCTCGATATGTGCTAAAAAATGTGTGATCAGGGGTGGATTTGATCACCATGCAAGGGGGAATCATGAGGTGGGTGTTGCAATGGAATGGGCAGATCATCACAAAGGCGCGTGGCCCTGCCAAATGATCTGCTCCATTCAGAACCACAAATTGCAACATGGGGTCTACACCATTAATGGCAAAATTCTCTGTGAGCTCATGGCAGAGGCATTTGGGGGAAAGGTGGGCGGGTGACCTGGCGAACTGGACCACCAAAGTGGCCTCATCTGGGAGCTGGGTGTAAATGGTAGGAAGAGGAATTTTCTTAAAAATTAATGGCAACTTAGATACTGCCATTGCATCAGCATCAAAATGGAAACTGAAGTCAAAAACCCCTTAAAGGGGCAGAAATTAATTAAGTCAGTGGGTTTAAACACTGCCATGGCCATCTTGATGATGGCTGCGCTTGCATATGGGAAGAGGTTCCCATATTCAACCTGGAAGCCAAAATGAAAATTGCTCCATGGGAGCACCAAAGGGCTTCAGAGCACCGCCTGGGAACTTGTTAGATGGTAGGCCAAGTCCTGAGGGGGACATAACGCCCAGTAGCATTAGGGGGGCTAGTAGAGCCAGCCTGGGCATGCTTCAGTGGCAGCTGAAAGACGCCAGATGGTTGTGAACCACCACCTCAAGCTGGGGCAGCAGGCGTCAATTGCATCGACATTGGTAAGCGTTATGTTAAAGAGCGGCAATTTTTTGCATTTTGTAAAAATCCAAATTTGGCTTCAATTTAGTTATCAAAGCAAAAGCGAGATGAGGGACTCACCACATCCATCCTGCTTTTATTTTTAATTGTTGAGACCTCAATGCAAATTTCTTAATCTTCCATAACAATTTTTTGGTTGTTAACACAGGGATGGTCAGTGTTACTTTCAGAGGTACGCCATAACCCACTGCTCATCCACTACATGGGATATATCGCCCTGGGGGATGAGGAGGGCGTCCAGCCTCGTTGGACCCTTATTAGAAGGGAAAGGGAATGTCACCTGGTCCAAGTGCAAGGGCCGCTCTCCTGGGCTTACACCATGTGATGAATCCTGCGTTGTATGAGGGTCAAGTGTCAGAGTTTGCCAGGGGTGGATGAGTTGTCCTGCAAGATTATGGATATTGGGAAGAAGTTATGAGGGAATCTGGAGTATGCCATGGTTGGCAGAAGCAATATGCGGACCAATGAAGAGTGCAGAACTGTTATTTGCTCTGAGGGAAAGGTTTTTGTGGCAGAAAAAAATTATACCATACTGGTGAAAAGCCAGAAGCTTGGGCTGAAGTTTTTGGGTTTATCTAAAGTGATTCAGGTTATCAATAGGGTCACATTTTAACTAGACCTTTTGTAAGGATCAAAGGCCTATCTGGTCATCCATGCCTCAAATCTTTGAGAGTTCTGAGGATGAGGACCAAGGCCTGGACCACTGATTCTGCAGGAGGAGAATAAATAGGAATATGAATTTGAGTGGATACTGAACGAGTGATGGGTGAGAAGCCATCGCAATTTATGGTGAAATGGATGGGATATCCAGTGGAGGAGGTGACCTGGCAGATGATGGAGGAATGTGCGCGCTTCCTGGAGAAGACTTGTAATTCTTGGCTTCACAGAAGGTGATGTGGCGGATCAGGCTCACCCATGTACGCACACCAGCCTAGTGGATGAAATTTTAGATTGCACTACAAATATAAAGATCAAGTTAGAGAATTTCATGCTGAAGGAGGAACGAATTAAGAATGGGGTCATAGCTAAGAATTAAAAATTTTGGGAATGAAGGCTGATCTGACATAATGCATGACCAGTATCCCAAATTCTCAAAATCATGATTCACTGGTATATGGAGCTTTCATGTACAATGATCTGGTCATTTCTTGAAAGCCTGGGTAAATGAGCCTAGTAAAGTGGGCTTTGCGATGCTATAAAAAGGGAAAATGATAACTGATAATTTAGTTTCATTTGAATAAAAGTATTACCAAAATAAAAGATGTAAGCTTCAGAATCATTTAAAAGGTTAATTAAGATTATTTAATATTTAACTAGAAAGATGAGCTCGATGAGTAAGCTGGCCCAGGTGTCAGCCTCATTCTTGGCACTATTGTGGAGTCAGACACTGCTGCTCACATGCAGCATCACCAGAACCGTAGTTTAGGTGTACATTGCAACATCCAGGAATGACACGTGGGTTTGGGGGTGATTTCCTCCAGGTTTCAGTCATGTGGTCAGTGACATGGCTTGTACTTCCCAACTCCTTCATTGCATATTGGTGCAAACCGCCCATTACACCTCCAAGCCTTGACTGGGGGTGACAATTGTGTTGCCCAGGCTGGGTAATTTCTGCATAATCCCAAAATTACAGAGTTGTGATAAAGTTAAAAACCAGAAGCATTTGGTATATATTTTCTCATAGTGAGAAAAGAGATTTTTTGATTGCAACTTGTATGGCAGTCAGCGGTATGGCAAATCATCTCATAGACATTGTTTTAATTTTGTTCATCTTGGTAAGTTTGATCTATTAGAGGTAGCGATCCCAAAGTTTGGATGTTTTGCCCACTCAGGAATGGCAAGTTTAGTCTAAGCGCCAGGACTGCAGGAAAGTTTTGCAGAGAAAAAGTAATTATGCCATTTTGTTTAGGCCTAGTTTCAGAAATGGATTCACCGTTAGGGTTAGAGTAGACTGCATAACATGATTTATAGGGTGATAAGACAGTTTGATTCTCTTAAGCCATGAGAATAGCAAGAATATATATATAGAAGCTTACTGAATTGACAGATAAGTATAAACTTAAGTAAGGAGATTTTGTTTCATTAACTCTGGGATAATCATCAAAGTAGCAAAGGTAAATTAACTCAGCTGTTGTGCTCAACTGGCATATAGGTAAAGGAAGGAGAGTTTGGATGCGGCTTTGTAATATTATATAAAGGCAGTTAGGTAGCAACTTTTTTAAAACCTTTTTTGCTTATGAGAAGTTTTTGTAGGGATTAAAATTCTCTGATGTTGATGGAAAGACCTAAATGTAAGTAAAAAGCAAAAATATTATATAAATGTTTAGGATATATTAAAGTGCTAAGAGAATGTGACTTGGTTCTGATATCAATTAGCTCTTTGTCTAAGCACCTCTCTGTAACGGATGGGGCTCCTAAGGCCCATACCGCCACCAGCCCTAAACCACCACCCCCATATGTGGCTGTACTAACTCTGAATGGTCCTGTCCAAATGGACGGCCTTGCCAGGCATACTGGGCTGAGGTGCGGTGCACTGGCCTCTGTCGCCTTGGTCCCCCAGGCCAAGGTGCGTCCCTACGGCCTCTGTCGCCTCAGGGTTACCTGGTTGAGGTGCGGTCAACTGGCCTCTGTCACCTCAGGCCACTCTGGCTCCTTACCATCTCACCAGGGCAAGGCCAGTCTCAAAAGGATCCCGGTGCATCCACCACCCTTCCTCTCCTCCTCATTGCACCACCATCTACATCCCCAACCTCCTTGCTTAAATAAATAGATTAAATAAACAATCCAGCGAATAGCAGCCTTTATTGGGAGTAGACTCGAAGTCAGAATAGAATTCCAAAGTGAGGTCCAATGAGGCTGAACTCGCTATGAAATACTTTTCCTAAAAAGGCTGAATGAATTGTGGGTAATGAGGGGCGCAAAAGCCTCCAGAATTGATGGCATCCAGGCAACTCAACGGAGAAATGGAGGGGAACCTCTTAATGCACAACCAATTAAATAAATGATTTTATTTAACTTTATTCCATTATCAACCTGAATAGGAAAATCCTACTCAGAATAACGGAATTGCAACTATTGACGCACATGAATCTCATAATTCCCAACCTTATGAAATTCATGTACAATTGTCAATTGTTACACTCTCTTGAATTACAGATCTCATTGAGGAGAGTTAGATTGTCACAACAACCCTTGACTCAGATAGTTAAAGAATATTATTTGATCAGGCTGGGCCTTGGTAAGGAAATGTATATTGGATGTCATTTGATAATTGTTGACGTGATTTCTAGTTTTTTAAAAAAATATTATTATTCCGATTCCATAATAAAATTTTACCTTAAACCAGCTTGCATTGTAGTTAATCCCATAACTTCCCATTCAACTCCTTTTTCAACAACTAAATTCCAACCACAATTGCATTGTACAATAGTCAATTATCTCCTCACAAAATCTCTGCTGAATCTTGAATGGAGTGACATAACTATAGCTAGCATTTTCTAATTATAGATAAAAAGCCACTTATAATGTTGTGCTTATCTGCTGTTCCATAGATTAGGAAGTTGAGAGTTGGATCAGCCAGATATAACCTGTGCACATAGTTTGAAGAATTACTTGCACTACACAAATTCTGTCCACTACAGGGGGCTGTAGTAGCAATAAAGATAAAATTTAAATAACATGATGGCTCAACTCAGGAAGGGAGAGATGGCAATAATAACAAATCCATCTTTTTTTATGTCAATCCTCCTACTCCTAATTGAATGGCACTTTTGAGATATGGACTCTAGTTCTTTAGTTTGAGAGCTTTGAGACTTATTTGTTCACTACAGAGCAGCTAGGACAAATTGGGAAAATAATACTTTGGGGATTATGGCTCTTTGGCCATAAACTCTCTGATTAGTGCCCTCTTTATTTTTATTGTCAGAAAAATATGTGTAGAGGATGAGCCTGAAAGTGGTGCTCCTGTTCAGACCTCAACCAGAAGGAATTGATATAAATAGTAACAACCAAACCAGTGGTGGTACTGGCGATCAGGCCATCACAGATGGGGAAAAAGTGGCCCTTTAAAGGCACTGATGGCCTATTAATTTCCTTCCAGCAATGACATCATGAGAGATAATTTTCACCCTGCCAATTTAGTAGATTCGTTAAAAGAAGATGATGACGCCGCCCAAAATTTATATAATTCATCCCCCTTTTCTATCTTTGGGGGGCAAAATAATTTGATTTCCGCAATGACGCCTCAATGAGTGGACCAAATTACGGTAGTGATTATCAGAAATACAAACATGCATATTACCAAATTGGGAAGTTATCTAATATCTCACTTGACTTAAAGCCACAATGAAAGGCACACCATAGGAGCGCCATTGCTTGAAATCAATGTCAAGGTGAACATTACAAGATATGGTAATCAACTCATTTAACCAGAAACAACAATGAGTGGAAGCCCAGAAGCGGGATCCAGCACAATGGCCCCTAAACATCCAGGTTCAGGGTAACTGCAGCGAGAATAAGCTCACACATACAGGGATTAGAGCAAATGAGTGACAAGCCAAAGCAGTAGTCAGATGCTGTCTGACTAGAGTATCTGGTAAAATTTACTATTGAAACCCTAAATTTCCCCCTTTACAATATTAAATTGATTTATATCTTTATTTTCCCCTTGAAGTATTTGAGAACTTACTGTTTATTATAATAAAACCTTTCTACAGAATCTTAAGTTTATCCTTTTTGCTTTAAATTGTGTTGTATCACGTTAGTAATCGCCAGTATACAGTCTTGGATTGAACAATCAGAAGTAATCGCCAGTAGAAAGTCTGGATTTAATCTGTTTTGAATGATAAACTCTGCCATGGATACCTTAGTGCTGATAACGCCAAGGAGGATATTTGAAAAAGTTTTCATGGAGCCACCAAGGCCAATTTATGTTAATGATGTCAAAGAGTGTCAAGAAGTTTTCCAAGAGCGCATCAAGCTAACCAAGCAATTGATGCACCAAGGAGTAGCATCTGAGGAGAGTTTGCTTAGAGGAAACTATTGTGATATTAGCTAAGATAGTCTGGTGCATAATAAGTGCGGAGTAGATCCCCTGAGAAGCGAGTCATTCTTAAAGTTAAGTGAGCTGAGGTCGGCGTGCCGACTATAAAGGCCAGCTAATTCAGTAATATGTGAATCTTTTTTCTCTGAGGCATCATTAAGTACTATAAAAATCTAATAATCTAGTTCATATGGGGCAATATCTTTCTAGGTATCTCAAACCCACCATGAAAAATTCCCAATTGTCCATTTTCTTGCCGCCATGCACCAATCATGGAAGTGTTTAACAGAAACTAACAAAATTTGGAAGCACTGCAGAACCTGAGTAGGGAGCTGTCATGGTCACATAACATCATAGTGGGACAAACCTCAAGGATAAGGCTGGGCGCCAGGAGGCCCAGAAGGTGAAATTACAGGGCCTCCCAGACCTGAGGCATACCCTAGACCAACGCTGGGTACGGGCAAAATATGCCCAGGTTGGTACTAGTGGGGTGCCAAATGCTCAGCCCCTTACATTGGTCCAGGCGTTAAAATGGACAGTCTACCAAATTAATGTGGATGGTTCCATTCAGTTCAATAAAGAATAGTGTTTTGAAACCCGTTCCATATACAAAACAATGTTTTCAGGTCAAGTCCAACTTCATCAATCACTTAATGTTTTTGGTTTTGGCATATTCAACCAATTTGGATGATAGCATTGGCCTATTGGTGGGTCAGTGCTTGGCTCACTGCAGAAAACCCCTTATTCCCCTGTCCGAGTTTAAATATGTTTTCCCCAACCACCATTCCTTGTTGTTCGACTTCCCAAATAAAATTCCCCGTTTTTACTGATTTTTATATGTTATCATTAGCAAACCTATGCACAAACCTCTTTTAGGAGGTCTCACACGTCATTAACCTTGCCATTTCCAATATGATCAAGTTATCCTCTAGTGCACCAGTGGTTCGCCCAGGTACCCTCCAACCTGGGTCTCCTACCCCCTTCCTCATTGTGCACCGCGTCGCTTGTGGTGGGTTATTTAATATAATAATCGCACTTGCCTGCCTTAGTTGTTATTGCTCCAGCACCCCCTGCTGAGCTCTAATAATTTTGTATTAATGGCTAGTTCCCTGGCGTTGGCCTTGTGCACTGTGCACTACCATGCTGGGAACGGGAGAGTTATAGACTATCTCCTTACAGGAGCATAAAACCAGTTTCCCAGGTGTTTGCCAGGCAGCTATTGACAACTAAAACGTTAGTGTCCAAAATTTGCAACAATTAGATGAACTTATTAATCAACTTAAACTGGATTGTGTTGGACATAGGATATCAAGCCTTGGACAATCACGAAGCCACTAGCAAAAGAATAAGGGATGGCTTGACTCAGAGAGGAGGGCAAACATATCCCATGTTACTTCAAGGAGACATTTATTGTCAGGCTGAGGCAGTTGAGGCCCTTTACCAATACCCAACGCAAAAATAATGGCTGCTCAGCTCTTAGGGAGCAACATAGAGATCACCAAACACCTCCTGTACAAGTGGCAACAAATAAGAAATCAACAAACAGCCATTCAGCAGTATATTAAAGGATTTAAGGGATCAGTCTGGATGCTTTAACAAGAGAGTGTTGATTTCCTTCAGTCAAACAACAAACTATAGAATAATGTCCGCGAACTTTTTAACATAGAGACTTACCATGAACATTAATCTGAGGACCTGCATGCTAGTGTGAGTGACTTGTATAAAAACTATATGGAGTTTCAGCAGTTCAAGCTACAATGTCTTCAAGAACAGGAGAACTGTACCACATGGGAGTGTTAGATTGAAGATGAGATACAGGATGGTTGATGTTGATGCCCTCATCAACTCCTGCCTCCTTCTCTTTCAGAGCTATTTAGGGAAGAACCAACAGAAGAGAAGATTACCTAAG
The DNA here is from genome assembly GCA_022478985.1 of Massospora cicadina. Classification (NCBI taxonomy): domain Eukaryota; kingdom Fungi; phylum Entomophthoromycota; class Entomophthoromycetes; order Entomophthorales; family Entomophthoraceae; genus Massospora; species Massospora cicadina. The sequence continues at coordinate 102,214 of JAKSZP010015888.1, read as the reverse complement.
GACCAATGCAATAATCCACCCGTTCTGTACTGCCATCATTGTTTTCTTTGCCTCTTTTCGTGGAGACCCCAGCCATGGAACAGAGTCAACCTCGTGCTAGTAATACAGGACCTCAAATTAACGCTGCACCATTGATTCATGGATATGGAAGCTTATATATTTTAAACAAGTGATTTTATTTGAGTAATCTTCTTTTGTTTGAAAAGCATGATAATGTGCAGTTGTTTTTGAAAATGCTCAAGATGACTATGCACAGAGCCATTAACATTCTAAAGCTACTACTATGATTAACTGTTTAGATAACCAGATTTAAAATCTGCTCAAACCCTACTTACCAAAGGGACTTTGAACCTTCACTGATGTGAAAAACGGGTTTATGAGATTTCAGAAGTTAGGAATGCATAACCACTCAGAAGGCTGAATTTATGACCATTCAGTCTAAGAAGAACAAACCTATTACCAAATTCGCTGACTGGTTTTACCATGAAGCCCAGGTGTTTCTGTGTGTTAAAGACATGGTGGACTTTGGAATCAAGATTGCGCTTCAAAATGCCACCGAGTATTATCCAGAGTTACACCGCTCTTTTCTTCCAGCGCTTGTAAAGGATCTAGACACAACTCATGATTGAATACCTGAAGAGGTGCATAGATATGTTTGGACCACCCATTGTGGATGCGCAAACTGGTTGGCCTCTGAAGTTAATGAAGGCAGAGGGACCATGGAGAGCTTCCCTCCTCGTTGAGAGAATTTTGGAATTACCTCAACCTAGCCAAGATGACTTAGTAAATCTGTGAATCTAAGGGCATTACGCAGCCTCCTGCCCTAAACGACGCCCTGGAGTAAATATTTTGAAATCTCAAGTGGATGACAGCCAGGAAAGAACCTTGGCAGTAGAAGGGGGACGCACTACTGCCAGTTACCATCCAATTTTGTCCCAAAGTACGGATATTGTGATTATACTCATACTCAAGAACCCAATCAGAGCATTCTCATGGGTGTCAGTCATCATTAGAAGTCAACAAGCAGCCATGGAACAAGAGGGACAAGATTTTTTCTCTAAATCTTATGCTACCAAAATTGTTGAACATAATAAATTTGGAGATACTGAAGAGTCTCAATACTTACCTTCTTTAAAAGGAGTTAAAGTTGCAATTTCAATTGAGACTCTGAACAACAACTTCTCCAACATAGGAGAACATATTTAGACTATAATTAAGTCAATACTTCTCTAACCTTACAATAAATAGGGATCTTAATAATTTTTTGATTGTATCTATATTGATATCATGTAAACAAATTTCAGGTGTAGCCATTGCTGACAGCGGCGCTCCTATGAATGTAATATCCAGTCATATTTCAAAATTGTTGAGACTAGCTCTCATTTTAGCCCAACATCAAGAATATAGAACAGCTGGGCCTAAGAGTACCACTAGCAAAGGGGCTAATAGCGCAATACTGATGAGGTTCAGCTCTTTGAAGGTTAGTGCACCTGATATTGTGCTTCCCATCAATAGCTACAAATTTCTTGTTGTCACTAGCTTTCTTACATTTATGACGTTGTTATAAATTATAAGGAGAAATCTTTTATCATCTTAGGTCAAACATTATCACTTCACTAGTAAAGGTGCACAGGATTTCTTAACACATAAGAATAATTTTATTAGTGTGGTGTAAATGATGATGTATTACTTATCCATTACCATTTTATGGATCTCAGAAAATTCTCCTCCTCCTAACACCATTTTCAAGGAATAAAGACATTCTCCTTAGAGCTTCCAAGGGTCATGTTATATACCCTGGAGAACAGCATGTGGTGTTCACTGTGATAAGCTAGGTGATAACTGAAGAATTGGTAGGAGAAATTTACTTCCCTTGACAACAATTAAGGGCTGAACCTTATGTGGCTCCTGAAAATTTCTCGTCTGGCCACCTATAAATCTGTGTATCATTCGCCAAACTAAATGCCTCCAAAATCTTCGTCAGAGAGGGTAGAAGATCACATTTGTACATTTCACTCTTCTGATAAAAATTGGGAATTACATGAGTTTGGATTTTTGACAGAGTTTGGATTATCTAAACTGCTCCTACCAAATTGTGAGGTTATCTCATATGAACAACTTAAAGGGCTAACTAAAAGTCAGGAAGATCAAGAGATGGCCCTTATATAAAATTATGATCAAATTTGTGGCGGATGACAACAACCTCAGATGTGCTGTGAGGATCTAACATCATGCTGATAATAAGGATAAAAGACTAATTTGATTGCAACTGATATTGATAATTAAGACCAATAATAAGGAGGTGCAAAAGGAATTGAAAAAAGATTATATGTCAATGAATGGTTGTCCCCTCGCTCAGTTCATGGGCCAGTTTGGTGCTTATAGTTAATAAAAGGATGGCTCTAATAGAGTCATAATTGATTAATGATGTTGTTAGAACTGGCCTGTTATGGCTCACTGGTGCTGTTTGAACAGGATTCATCCAATTCAGCAGGAGCAGGAGTATTTAAGCTCTCATCCGCTGTTATAAAAGGAGAGGCTTTTACAAACCACATTTTAACTAAAAATAGAAATCTTTGAATACTTTAAAAATATGGGGTTTTATTTTTTATTTTATTAAGTGTCAGCGTTGAGGTAAAAGGAGAACCCTATTAATATGTTGATGCTTAGTATTTAAAACAAATCAAGGCTCAAAGTGATGAGGGAGAGAAATTCATTATAGGCTGAGGGCAGCCTAATTAGGAAATATGGGGTTTCAACCTATTGGAGCACTTGAGACTCGCCTTCCTTCAACTTGACACTAAATGGTGGGGTGCTAACAGGTAATATGAACTTGTGGTGCAAGGATTATATGTTTTAAAACAATCAGATGGTGGGAAAATATTATCACCTTGTGGGACCCCCTCCAGGTCTATAAAAGGGGCCAGTCTTCACTGAGGAGTTTGAATTAAATTGTATTTGGGACGCAAAAAAATCTCAGATTGACTCCACTGATTCTGCTTCAGGTTTGGTGCAAGCCTACTATCAACAATAGGGATATTTGACCAAGGGGCGAGGATAGAAGGTTTACCCAAATTTGAGGGGTTCTACCAAAAATCTACCAAGGTCTTTTGGGCAATATTAGCCTAAGTTACCCTCAAAGCACTCTTCTCACATTATTGGACATTTTATTATCTGACAGAAGTATTAATATCATTAAAAAAGATTCCTGTCTCTTACCTTGAATAGATGAAGATTTGGATCAGCTAGAAAGAACCAAATATTTTATCACTTTAGATCTTATCAGAGGATACAGGCTGATTGGCCTTCCTCCTGAAGACAGGAAAAGTGTAATTATCATCTCATAAGGGGTCTCAACTAAACCAAATGCCCCATGGACTTTGCAACGCGCCAGAAACCTTCCAGTGGGCGATGTACACTATCATGGGGATTTTGCATATAAGTAGTATGTTGGTATATCTTAATAATATAAGCTTGTTCTCAAAAACTTTTAACCAACATTTAGCGCATTTGGAAGAGGTTTTTTGAGGTTAGCACAATCCCAGTTAAAGATTAAGACAGAAAATGTCAGTTAAAACGTCCCAAATGGGGTAATCTAGGGCACAATGTTGAAGCTCAATGAATATGGTCACAACCTCAAGAGCTCAAGCCCATCAAACACATGAGAGAAGCTAAAGGTAAGCGATAATTAAATGTTTCTTGTAAAGGTTGGATATTACCAGATATTTCCTCCAATTAATACTAGGATTTCCACAACTTTCCAAGCCTTTATTCCATTTACTTTATGGAGGAATTACCTTCCAATGGTTAAAAAGTATGCAAGGACCCCTCCAATTGGCTGTAGAAGGCTTGACTGAAGCCCACATTCTTAGTATTCTAACTTTTATCAGCCTTTATAGTGCAGTCTGACGCGTCTCTCACGGCTATATGAGCAGTACTCTCTCAAATATGGGATAAAGTGGAGGAGCATCTTTTAGCCTTCTGCAGTTATGCCTTAGAAAAGCATGAATGCAGTTACATGGTAACTGAGCGATAATGCTAAGCAGTCATATATGCTTGTAAACAATTTTTGAGTCTATAATCACAGAATCATATTCAATATTGTCACCAGGCATGCTTCCTTGCGGTGGGTATACAATCTTAAGGAACATGAATGTCTGTTAGCATGATGAGCTTTGTAATTACAAACTACGACTACAAGATAATTCATCGCTCAGGACAGCCATAAAAACGCTGATGAAATCTCATGACTACTTGATGTTCAGCACTCACTCCCTCTGTGGATCAACTCTCCTAAAAATGAAAGTGAATAATTATGCTGGCGAAAAGCCTGGTATTTGCCACACCTTGGATTGGCTCATGAAGGACACTGAGATCCAGGATGAACAATTATACAAATTTTGGGGAATGACTGGAGACTATACCCCCACCTTCCATATGGCTAGAGATAATCATGCAAGCTCAATGCACCATAGTAAATGGGGATTGCTAAAGATTTTGGGGCTAATTCAACAAGGATATTATTGGGAGTCCTTAAGATTTGACGTTCAAGATGAGTTAATAAAATGTCATAAATGTCAAGCCCACCACCTTATAAGCCTACAACTGCTTAAATGTTGGTCTAGACTAATTGGGCCTGGCACAGTGTCTATTGATGTTTTAGGACCTTTCTGACTAGTAAACTTTACTCTAAATACATCATAGTAGAAATTGATTATCTCACTAATTGGGATAGGGCTTGGTCATTCAGGGGTATAAGAGCAATATTAACTGCAAAGTTCATAGTGGAACAAACAATACATTATCATGGTTGTCCGCAAGTTATTCTCACAAAAAATGCCACTAATTTTACATCTTGATCACTCCCAAGCTAAATGAGCTATTGGGAATTTGCAGAGTTATTACTGTCCCTTATCATACTGAGACCAATGGAATGGCGGAATGTGCCAATTGTACTTAGTAAAGGCTCTTTGGAAGTTTACCAACAATTATTCCTCTCAATGGCCATATACATGATTTTTAATGTTTTCATATACTATATCATTTACCACAAAAGTATAAGATATTCACCTTTCCAGCTTTATAAACTTGGCAACCTGCGTTACCACCTTTGTTACACTTTATCATTACCAAATAGGATGAAAAAAGCCATTCAATTAATTTGATTGATTAATAGAATCCCTAATTACGATTCAGACTGAGGCCTATGAAGCAGCTCAAAAAAGATTAATCAGAAGGAGGAAGATGATCTGCATAGGTTCACTTTAATGAGCTTTGCAGTTGGTGATTGAGTCATTTAATGCAATATTTATGGCTTTTGTAGAACGCATAAGTTGTCTACCTTATGGAAAGGACCTTATGTTGTAATTGACCAAGTTGCTGCCAAAGCCTACACTATTCAAAAAAATTATTGACAGACAAGTGTTTAATCGTGTCCTTGCCAAATTCCTCTGACCCTAATACAAACCTGATGCCCTCCTATCAAACTTGAGCGGCTAATTAAGTCAGGAGGAAAGTGTTGGACAATTGTTGACTTAATTTATTGTTTTTAAATTGGAGTCATAATACGATCCCAATTTCATTATTAGAATTTACTCTAAAATGAATTGTATTGTAGCCACCCTGTGATTTCCCATTCAACCTCTTTTACAACAATTCATATCCTTTCAGAATTAAATTGTATACTAGTTGATGATCCTCATCACAAGAGCACTATTGCATCTTGAATGAAGTGATTTAACTATAAATATTATCTGTTTATTCTAGATAAAGGATCACTTTTCTTGTCAAATTTTGTAATAAATTCGTTTAGATCTTTAGCATAGCCTTACCTATACTAAAGGATCAAAAATTTTGCCACGTAGTTGTGCTATCCTTAGAGCTAGAGTTGAACAGCAAATCAAACCTGTGTAAGTAGTGAGTAAAGGGACATCTCACTACAGAAGTAAATAATAATTATATTATAACCCTAAAATAGAGGCTCAAAAAGTTAGGGAAAATCTTAACACCTAGTTAACCTTCTTGGTCAACACTGTTTTTGACAGGAGACATATGATCACCCCAGACAATGAGAAAGTTATTTTACGATTGTACCACAGCAACTTCAGTCAAGATTCTAAGAAGTACTTTATTGGTATACACATTTCTCAAGAAGTTTACCCAAACCTGTTAGAGGTTGTCACATCCTTGTATAAGGTCTCAGCATAACAATTCATCTTGACTGTCACCAAAGTCTAAAAATGGTCTCGAAGCTGAAGGTTAATGGAGAGGCTAAAAACGAAAAGGTAAAGAATATAGACTATTTTATTGTGTTAGAAAGCGTCAATATTTATAGGGCGTGTGTGGGCATGGTGCCTCATGGACCTCGTGGCCCCATAGGATCAGGATATTTTACTGCATTTCAGATCAATCACTTGTCTAGCGCCCTCATTATACTGCATTGTCCTTGTGACTATGGCTGTGGGGGCAGCGCATCTCGAGATTCAGGAAGCAGGGGCGGAATTCCTGAGGGCGATTCCATCAATTCTCATATGCGTGATACTTCCTAATTGAATCTAGTTTTGATGACTTTAGGATAATGTTCCATTAATTCTGGATTGAGATTTAATCAGTCAAGGCTAAAAGGTAGCAGGGAATTTGGCTTACTCATCATCCAGAATTCTGACAACGCCCCCCAAAGATCCTGTCTGAGGGGAGTATAGGGCTGGAAGAACTGTCCATGAATTTGATTCACCACTGTCCCCTGATTGACGTCAGCAATGGGGTACTTGGAGTTGACCTTGTGACTGATCTTATAGGTCTATACCAAAGAACGTTGAGCTTTTTCTGTTGCCTCTAGGTCAATGGTGATAGAAGAGAACTAGGTCACCTAATTGAAAAAATGTGTAAGGAGGGTCGGCTGATATTAAATTGGGATGGCTCACTTCTTATGGTGGTGAATATGCCTTGCATGGCTAGGGCTTGAAGCTGGACTATTTTATTGGCTAAGGCTCTCATAGTTAGATCAGAGTTCTCAGGAGCGGAGGCTTTAAGAAAAGGCTTAATGCTACCTAGGGAGCCGGGGAGCACGTCCATATAGGGCTTCAAAGGGGACATTTTAATGACTCAGTGGTAGCTTAATTGGTAGGCAAGCAACGCGCTGGGTAGATAATGATTCCATAGGCCAGAGTCAGAGGCGGCCATCTTCCATGAAATTAAGACAAGAGTTCCATTAGAGCATTCCACCGTCCTACTAGTGGATGGGTTATAAGGGGCGGCAATACTTTGATTAGTTCCAAAAAGTGAAGTAAGTTCTTGTACTACCTACAAATTGAAATTTACCCCATTGCTTGAAATTGAAGTTTGTGGGAATCCATTCTGGGTGAAAAAGGATCAAATAAGGAAGAGAACCATGTCTTTTGCAGTGGCAGCAGGAGCTGAAATCGCTTCAACTTATTTGTTTAGATGATTCACGGATATGAGGATATTTGTTGCCATGTAGTCCAGTGGGAAGAAGGCCTATCACATCAATGCTGACGACATTGAAGGGTCCCGTTGGGACAATGACTGAGTGTTAATATTGAAAAAGGCCTGATCTTGGAATCTTCATGTCATGAACGCCTCCAGGACCTCTTAGATGGTCTCCTATATACAATACTAGTAACATCGTGACTTCAACCTTTTGTAAGTTTTTCCTAACTGCCCATGTTCCACAGTAGTATAGACCTCTAGGATAACATCGGTTTGGGAAGAAGGGCGAACATAAGGGAACCATTACTTATTATCCTTCTTGTATAGCAGCCCATCCTTGATCTGAGTGTTTCAGGTCATCTTTCAAAGCTCAGTTGGGAGCTCAGGCGTTTCTAACTCCCAACGTTTGGGTCAGCCAATCAGATCATACATCCAGTCTTCCTCAGGGGTCAAAGCAGCCAGCACTGGCATCATAGAGAGGCCATTGACATTTTGGTGGATCGCAACCACATGATGAACAATGGTAAAATCATAGCTCTGCAGTCTTAAGGCCCATCTGGAGAAGCAGCCATCTGTGTCAATTATCTGCTTGAGCCACCGGAGCGAGGAATGGTTGAGACAATGGTAAAGTGGGTACCATAGAGATAAGGCCAAAAATAATTAACTGCTAGTAAGACGGCCAGGCATTTCCACTTTGTAACGCTATAAATACATTCAGCCTTCCTCAGAGTCTTGCTAAAGTAGGCCACTGGTCGGTCAACCTGTTTTCCATCATGCTGGACTAGGATGGTCCCTACGGCAATATTGCTTGCATCTGTGAACAACAAGAATGGTTGGGTGAAACATGTGTGGACTAAAATGGGTTTAGTGCAAATTGCGGTCCTCAACTCATTAAAGAATGTTCTTGTTATGACCGCCATTCAAGAGGCACGTCTTCTGCAGAAGGTAAATAGAGCTAGGCTAGGTTGGCAAACTGAGGATTAAACTGACGATAATAACTTACCATGCCAAGAAACACCTGAATATCCTTTAGACTCTCTGGGGGAGCGATATATCCCTTATAGCATTGACTTTGTCCGTTATGGGCTGGATGCCATCTTTTAAGACCTTGTGTCCCAGAAACTCCATTTCCGATTAAAGAGGAACACTTCGAAGATTTGAGCTTTACCAAAGCTTTCCAAAGCCAATCTTAAACTTCCCAAAGATACTGACGTGTTCAATAAAAGTTCATGAGAAGACATTGATGTCGTTGAGGTAGATGAGGACACACAACAGCTTCAAGTCCATGATGATTCCGTCCATGGCACATTGGCAATTGGCTGGTGCATTACAGAGGCCCTGGTGCATCCTCGTGAGTTCAAATAGCCCTTCTTTGGCTATGAGTGCAATATGGATTGATTTTCAGGGGAGAGCTACTTGCCAATACTCACAGGCAAGGTCTATTGGAGAAAAGTATCGTGATCTGGCAAGCAGTCAGAGAGATTCATCAATTTGGAGAAGAGGATAATTGTCCTTCTTGGTGATAGAGTTGAATCATTAATAATCCATCACCACCTGATGGCTGCCATCTTTTTTCCATACCAGCAGGAGAGAAAACCCAGGGGCTGCGAGAAGGCACCAGGAGTCCAGCTTTGAGTAGTTCTTTAAGCACCACTGCCACCTGGGCTTCTTTGACCTTACTCTTTTCATAAGTTTAGGATCAGAAGTGGGGAGCTTCCCCTGTATCCACATTATGTAAAACCACTTTCATTATTCCAAAGTCTTAGGCTAAGGCCAAAAATAGGTCTGAATACACCTCCGCAATTCTTGAACTCTGCGCTGTTGTTTTTCAGTGATATCCTTCCCAACACTGATGGTGAACAGGGCCACTGATGGGGGAGTCTCCAACCCAAAGTCCTTTAGGCTCCCAAAACTATGTGCATCATCAATAGCCTCTACTGGTAGGAGGCGGACATAGGCGACGAGACTGTTTAGGAATATTACCCTGGGTCAAGCAGGGTTAGGTTAGCCAACAACATGGAGATAGATCGGGAATAAGTTGGAACTAGGACTCCTAGGAAGGTTAGCACCTCCTTGGTGGATGGGTTGTCTAGGCCTCAGATTTCCAGCAGGTATCCAGAGGGAATGTTAACGTGGACATGGGTGTCAGCAATGAATTGGGACTTTGGGGGTATAGTGATCGCCCTAGGTAAGTAGATCGGCATGCCTTCTTCCCATCAACAGCAGGAGGGGGCAGCCAGACCCAAGAGCCCCTTATTTGACTATAAAGCCAATCAATTTTGCCCTCATTCTCTATTAAGCAGGCTTGGACCTTGAACTCCTTCTTAATATTATGGGAAGTTTCAAAGATTAGGGAAATAATGCCCCAGGAAGGATAAAAATCCGTCATCATAATGCACTACTGCTGATTTATATCAAATAAACAGAGTTATAAAAATGAAGGTCATAGCTTGGGTTGTCCAGCATGATGGCGGGATATTTACAGATAGTTTCTAAATCAGATAGGTAGGGAAGAATCTGACCTATATATCAGGTACATTGTGGTCCAGCCGTTCCATACTTAATATAGTGTGGCAAATCAGGGGCAATCTTGATACGCTTCATCAATTTGGACAATATAAAGTTTACAGGGGAACCGCTGTTGACTATGGTGAGAGCTGGAATATTAAGGACTTTAACGACGACGTGGATAACCAGGCTTCCAAACTGGGGAGGTAGCGTTAGAAACATGGGTTAGTTATCTGAAGATGAGTAAGCAGTATCAGTCTCTTTATTATCAACGGGTACTTAAACTTCTTTAGCAGGTACAATAGCTCCAGGTTCATTTGAGGTCATGGATAATTCTTGAGGCGTGGTAGAGATGTCAGCATAGAGTTCCTCGCCCTTCATGCTGACGGCCCTTTTCCTGCCTCCTCAGCAAGTTGCTTACAGCAGGTCTAGCGCTGTGTCAGAAACCATTTTAATAGGTGCATCAGGGTCAAGGATTCTTATGGTTTTTATCCACATGGACCCAAGGACAGTTGGAGGAACACAAAGGGGCAGCCTTGGAGTTCAGGGTCAATGCAGGAATCTCGCTAATCACTTTCTTGATTTCTCAAATGCATGTGAACCCGTTCTTTTAAACGATCATATGCATTTGGACCTCAGGATAAGCCCTCAATGCGGTGATGACAGCAAGAATAACGTTAATCAGGGTTATACAATTGGTGGTAACCAATGTCTACGCTTGAGTGTAGAAACGGCTGGCGAACTCCATAGAGCTCTCCATTTAATTTAGGCAATACCCATAAACGCTTTTTTTGATTGGCCAAAATTTTATTGCTGCCTAATTCTTGGATTAAGGCCATACGGACCTGTTCCCAGGTGTTGCATTCTTTCAAGTGAGGAGTCATGGTCTCCCAAGCAGTGTTAAGGCAGGAGTGGATTTGCTTCACCTTTGCCAGTCAGTGGCCTCTTCCATGGATCTCTCATAGGCATACAGAAAAGGGGTGATTCTTTCCTGTCCAGGTGTGAACCTTTCCTTATAACTAGGTCCAAAGCTAGTTACAAGAGGATTGAGAGAGCGTTAATGACAGGAATGGGTGCAGGCTCAGAGATCTTGGTTTCTGCATAGTCTCGAGGAGCCTGCTGGTCCAATATTCATCTTAGGCCCTTGAGGTCCTCTTGTATATTGTCCCATTTTTGGTTTAGGAATGATTTGATAGCCTTTTTAAGGAAACCTGCACCTTTATAGCTTGAATATCAGCACTGAAGGAGAAGCTGGCTTTTGAGGGTGGTCAAATGGATATTGACCTTCAACATGTTTGTTTAAGCTGGTAGATGAGGTTATCAGTAAGCTTAGTGAAGGCGCTAAATTATTCATTTCGTCTGAAAACGCCTCAATGGAGACCTTAAGGTTGAGGGGGACTCCATCTACCTGTAGTTTGCCCCTTCTGGGCTACATTTCGAATTTTCTCAAATAGGGCGGCTAAGGCTGCCAAAACATCCTTTTGCAAAGGGTCATCAGGGTCTCCAGGGGTAGGTCCATATGTCCAGAGGGCCCCAAGGTCTGTGGAGATCTTCAGGTCCTTCAGGCCCCTCACATCCTTCTGACCTTTAGGTCCCCTAGACCCTTCAAGCCCTTCACTCCCGGAGGTGTAGTTGTTAGATACCAGCTCCCAATAGTGTTGTTGTAGGGTCCACACCAGATCTTCAATTTAGTAGAGGCGTTGGTTTCAAGCAGCCTTGAGTAGTTGTATATGTTGGCGCAGTTGGTCTTTGAGGTATCCAGAAATACCAAAATCCAACACCGTGATTAATACTCAAGCTTTGTTGATTTATTGCCAGTTATTGATGATGGCCTCTTGGTTGTCATGGACGAAGGAGGAGGCCGCGTTGTAAAAGTTGATGACATGGGAGTGTAAGGTTTGGTTGAGCCCTAGTTATCAGGAGACTTCATGATAGTGTAGCCTGACTAACTGGAGGAGGTGATGATAAGCTGTGTGAACGAAGTTCTGAAGTTAGCGCTCAGTTCACAGGGTTAATTCTCCCGCTGGCAGCTGGGCCAAGATGTAAAGATCCCTCACGGTAGAGGTCATGAAAGAGGCGTGGGAGTGGCTGGAGCAGGCACCATTGGAGCAGATGCCATTTATTAAATGTTTAACGAGGTCATTGAGGTTTACGTACTGAAGTTGATATTTCTTTCTGTCAACTGAAGGCAGGGAAAACTGGAACGTGGCCTGAATTTTAAACTCTCAGGCTGCGAGGGTGGCATTTTATACCATGAGGAACTAATACATTTAGCAACGCTTCTTGACTTATCAGCATATTGATCTTCATAACTGCTAATATTCTCCTTTTTTGTGATAGACGTTTTCACTTAGGAGAGCTCAGAGCACCCTGTAGTGCACACCACTTCTCTCAGAGTAACAGTCCTCTTGACCTTTGCTGAATTCTGAAGATGGGCTCAAAGCTGAAGGTTAGTGGAGAGGTCAAAAAACGAAAAGATGGAGAGAATATAGAATACTTTAGTGTTAAAAAACTTTAATATTTTAGGGTATGTGGGGTATGGTGCCTCAGGGACCTTTGTGGCCTTATAAAATCAGGATCATTTACTGACTTCCATATCAGTTGCCTAGCCTGCGCCCTCATTGTACTGCATCATCTTTGTGACTTCGGTGGTGGGGGTGGCTCAAGAGTTTCAGAAAGTGGGGACGGGGTTCCTGAAGGTGATTCCATTAATTCTCATAAGCTCAATGCTTCCTGATTGAATCTAGTTTTAGTGCCTTCAGGATAAGGTTCCGTTTGCACTAGTTTGAAGTTCTGTTGTTCAAGGCTCAATTTGGAGTCAGAAATTTCATCTTGATCATCATCTAGAATCCATACATAGGGCCAGTGTTCCAAAACACTTCCGTGGTCATATGCACTGGAGGATGCATTTCAGGCCATGAAGTGCACCTTGCGCTCCACGTCTGTACTTTGCTACGTAAACTTAGACAAGGTGTTTATAGTGGTTAGTGATGCCTTCTACTTCGATATAGCCCTTGCTCTGTTACAAGTGAGCACCAATGGAGTTTAGCATCCATTGGTATATCTCTCAATCAAAATGTAATTCCCTGAGTAGATACATTGTCTTTGTTATAAAGCTACTAGCAGTGGTAGAAGCGTTAACTTATAGCGCCACCAGATACATGGGTTTCCAGCCATTCCAGGTCCAAACTGACCTCCAAGATATGCTGTACTACCGCGCATCTCATTTCATAACACCTTGTCAAACCCTCTAATATGAGACTCTTGTTTAGTTTCCATTATTGTATGAGTTTTCAAAAGACATGGAAAGGGTTGTGTTGATGCCTTAAGTCCTACCTGGCCTTAGCACCAGATATAAGAAGTGGAGCTCCATAACACCCAACTTATTATTCCACAAAGAGTGCCACTTCTAACCAGCCCTCCATCATCACTTGCGCCATGGTTCTCACATCATTAAGTTTTCTAAAAGTATATGGCCTGTTCATATGGGTTGTCTTATACTAACCCTTGTCCTTAGAGTCAACCTGATCTTTGATTTATGCATCCTAAACTAAGAGAATCTTATGAGATGTTGCCATGTGAAGGACGATTTGTTATGGTTCCAGGATGCTTATGGGTTTCCATCGGACCTCTTCTCCTGGAGACAATCAAGGAGCATCATGATGGGATAACCCTGGGGAACCCAAGAAAAGGCGAAAACCCTAGAACTTATCCACCATATGTATACATGGAAGGAGGTTTCAGCACAGGTTTCTCAGTATAGTGAATAGTGCTAGTGTGCAAAAGAATAAATGCACATTGTCAGCCCCTTGCTGGTTTTTTGATAATGGTACAGAAAGCAGAAGAGCACTGAACTTACCTTTCAGTTAATTTTATTGTGGAGCTGCCTCTCACAGAAGAGTATGATGCCATTATGGTGGCTATGGACCAGTTTTCAAGTTCTCCTATCTCTTCCCTTTCCACATCACATTAAAAGCAGCTCAGATGTTCAATTTTACTGTATCTCATTTCTTCTTTGTTCATAGGGTACCAAAAAGAAATCATCATTGAATGTAGACCCCAGTTCACGTCCAAATCTTGAGGATGAGTTTTGCAAGATTAGTTGATTCTCCCATTCCATACAACTGCCTTCCACCCACAATCAGACGGACAGACAGAACATGTGAATCAATTTTTAGGGCAATTTCTGCAGTGCTACATTGCAGCTCAACATTTATATCAGGCCTCACTCCTTATCTGGTACATTAATTTAAAAACAACCAGTAAAGTTTTATCAGTTGCTCTCTCCTCTTCTCCAATTTATAATCTAAAATCAATTTATACCTTGGAAAATAGTTTTAGGTTTAAGATGGAAGCTGTGGTAGAATTTGCAAAATGCATTAAAAAAGTACACCAGGGGTTGAACACAAACTTTAAGGCTGCAATGAAGATCTACAAGAAAGATGTATATGGCAAAAGAAGGGTAAAGCACAAGTACAAGGAGGAAGATTTGTGATATTATATGTCAAGAATATCACAATAAAGCAGCCATGCAAGAAAATGGGACCAAAGAGGATAAAAACCTAATGCATTGTTAGAAAAATGGGTCATGCATCCTACCAGTTTGATATTCCTCCTAAAGTTATAAACCTTTTCCATGGTCCATGAGAGTAAGCTACCCTTTTTTATGGACCCCTTTTGGGGCCCCAAAGACATACCTGATGGATTATACACTTTAGTAAGAAAGTGAATAAGATTGTGGCCTCCATTCCTATGAAAGAAGGGTTGAGACCTGTTCTTATTAGAAGGTTTTGATGCCATAGAGAACAGCTGGGTTCCCGCCGCTGATTGTGCACATGCGCAGTATCTAATTGATAATTTCTGTGAATACTTTCCTGCCGCTGCAGACCTTAAGGCAACTATAGATGTCACCATGAAACTACCTACTGTCCATAGAAACTTCTTTCTAGATGACGTCCCTGAAGAGGGGTTCCTGAAAAGCCAGATAGTAATGGCATGTATTCTGACATCATTAAGTTCATAAACAATAATAACAAGGAGGAAGTTGATAAGTCTTAAGGTGTCAAATGGGCTGCCCTCTTTGATCTTATGCATAGTTTGGACCAACTCTGATTAAGGACCAAGCATTCCAATGTTTGGTATCAAGAAGTTGCGTGATAAGATCTGCTTTGTTACATCAATGGCATTAAATTAACAATTCAAGTTTAGAAATAAAAAGGGTTGTTATGTTGTTTTCTTTTCTGGATTTGGTTCATATTTAAGATACAATATGTTATACTAGGTGAAATTCACCTAAAATACAAAAATTTGACTTTGGGTTTACTCAAGCTATTGTATACCATTAGAAGTTTTATTTTTATTGGCTAAATTTGGCTTAGTTCTGCGACAAGGAAAAGTCATGTTTCATCACCTTAACCTACCTCAAATTCCTTTTTTGTTATACTAACTTCTTTGCTGGTTAATTTCCTATATGTTAAAAATATAGTAAAGAACTTTGAATGCTGAGTTATTGAGGTGGCTTAGCCTCAGACCTCCTCAAGAAGGTATCAAACAACCTGGGTCATTTTATACTCTTAAAGATGCATTCTGATTTGATTCCACTGTTGCTGAAATATAGACCTTTTTAGATAAGAGCCTCGCATGGCCTAGCCATGAAAGCTAGTAAGTCATGAACTTCCCTTGGACATAACTGGCATATCCTCTTTGGGATACATGGTGCTTTTTATAAATTTATTTGTCCTATACCTTGGCCATCTAGGCGTGGGCACATCTGCAGTCTCTTATTTCCTTTAAGCTTAGTAGTTAGTTCCCTTATAATTTTTGGTTTGTATCCCCCTCCACCTCTCCAGGAATTTGGAGCGTTAAAGACACTCTCCTTACAATTCTATCTCTTTTTATTTAACCAAGGTAAGCCGACCAGGGGACGGACAATACCAATATGTGTAATGGGATAGGGGAGGTGAAGTGTAGCGAGACTTAAGCACCCCAGAGTAGACGAGATACCCCTGTTGCCAGATAGTACCGCCAGGTATAGGGGGTTGGATGCCTTACTCCGAAGAACTTTCCCCTATTATGGAGCAAGTGTGAAGGAAGGGGTCCATATGCAGAAACCAGACTGGGAATTATGATTAGACGAGTTTTTGTTGCTCCAGCCTCATGTATCCGTATATTCAGGATTGAAAGTGTTCCAGTAGGTGCAGTTAAAATCTGCTGATTGTCCCACGGATGTTTGGCACTGTTCCCTTGAAGGCATCCAGTGCTACTGTGTGTTCTTCACAGTGTAATGGCGACTATCAGGGAGCGGAGTATGTTTGGTATTGGGATTCAAGTTGGAGTGCGAGGAGGCTTCTGAAGTTTGACAGCTCAAGGTAATTGTGGGCTCTTAACAGACGCGCAACAACCCGCCATATGGCTCTAAATGGGAGGCATGCTTTAAGGCGGTGTGCATGGTGCCATCCCCTCCACACACTGCGCATGCTGCATGAAGAGAGGTGGAGCAATCTGCTGTTCTGTAGTTATTTTGAGGCAGCGGCAGTTGTTAGCTATTACCCTTGGATGGAGGTACATATGATATGTTAGCCTCCAAATTGCCTTCTGCGTTGTGAGGTCATATGAGATGTCTAAATCATCCGGGTAAATAATTATTGTGATGAATGGGGCCACATCATGTGTGTCCCTCTGGGGTTGGTCGTCTGGTTTCCTTAGCGTGAAGTGAGCTCTGGGCCTTCACCTTCCCTAACTAGTGCCTGTGGGAGTGACGGTCCACCCTATGTGCCAAATGGTGTGGAGGAGGCTTTTAAAGTGAGGGTGGGTTCCATGTGGGCCCACTGCGTTGGAGTGGTCTGCAAGGTATGTGAGCAGGGTGGACAGGTTGTGTGGGTTGGATAATTTGAGCGCCTGCGCAAAGTTGACCCTTGCCGCTCTTGACTAGTGTTGTTGAAGGAGGTCTGAGGCTAGGACTTCCTCTATCCAGCTGCCCAATATGCGGTTGCGTGGACCTTAAAGTCTATTAGGCCCATGCATCCGCTGGAGCGTGGGCCAAAGAGTGTTTCCACCTGTACAGATGGCCAGGATCCAGGCCACAGCCATCCCTGGACAAGTGCTCGTACTGAAGAAATGAATGTAGATGAGAAGGAGATTTATTAAGCAGGGAACCACAACATCGAGAGGATGAGTAGTTGGCATCTGTTACTCGCCCCGTTAGTCCAGGGGATATTCTATGATGGAGGTGACGCAGTTAGACATCTGATGTAGTAGGTTGTTCTCAATTGTCTCATTGGCATATCACCCTGTTTTAGCCATATCCCAAGGTGGCGGACTGGGTTGGTTGAAGGAGGTGAAGCGAAGGGCAGGATGAGAGGGTTGTTCCTTCATGGGGGATGGCGGGAGTTTGGGTGTTGTGGCCCAGTTGTTAGTGTTTTTTCCTAGGAGGATTTCATTTTCTTTTTGTTGAGCGACACGTTACTCACAACGGAATATTTCTCCAGGTGCGTTCCAGCTGTCAGGCATCAATGTTGTTATCTATACCTGTCATGAAGTTGTCCGCAAAGTCTAGGTTCTTGACTGTTGGTTGGCCTTGTGCTGTTATGCCCATAAGATGTGAGTCAGCGATGTAGAGGAGCGGATCAATGCTTAAACTATACAGCATTGGGCTGATGGGCTCCCCTTATTTGAGCCCTCTGTTTGGTGTGATCTTGTTGGTTAGAAAGCCAGGGCTGCATACCGCCATGGATGCGGATTCTGTTAAGAACATCGCCCAGTTTATGATTATGAGTGGGAGTTTGAAGGCGCTTAGGCATTCCTTCAGGTATGGACAACTTACGAAATCATATGCCTTCTCCTGGTCTAGAAAAACAGGGCTCCAGTTGCTTTAGACTGGCATATGTTGGCGATGGAGTATATATTGGCCCATATTGAACTCCCTGGTATGGATCTAAACTGATTGAAAGGCATGACTTTGGAAGCTATTTTGCCTATTCTGGTGGCTAAGGTTTTTGTTAATAGTTTAGTATCAGTGTTAAAGTGCAATTGGGTGCCAGTTGGCCAGATCCAGTTTGTTGCCCTTTTTAAACAGGGCTATGACATAGGAGTCCTGGCCACCAGGTAGGAGGCGTGTCTCCAGCAGGCAATGTTTCATTAACGCCAAAAGGAGAGGAGAGATTTGCTTGAAGTAATGTTTGCAAAATTCATAGGGTATCCCATCAGGCCCTAGGTATTTTCTACTTGGTACACCGCGGACTGTGTCCCAGAGCTCCTACCTGTGTGTTTGTTTAAAAGTTTATAGTCTGTCAGTGTGCTTTGTATTCTGGCAGTGTGTATAACTTTTTTACTTTTTTTGGATCGGTTGGGGTGTCATGGTATAGTTTGGTGTAGTAGCAGTGTACTTCCGCCTAGACATCCGCTGGGTTGATTGAAATAGTGCCATCATCTTTGTGGACCTATGGTCACGCGGGCTGGTTACCGCAGGAGTGAAATTAGTGGAAGAAGTACATTGAGCAGGTTTCGCCTTCTTTCATGAACTTACTTTTTTTGAAACTTTGATTCTGTGCTGGTGTTCAAAGATGAGAGCGCTTAAGTGGGCGAATATATTCGCCCATTTACGCCCACAGTTAGGGTTATAGCCAGACTTTGGGGTGTGAGCTTAGGGTGGTCTATTTCTGCTAAGGTGCGCCTGATTGTGGCTGGTTCAGCGGTGTACTTATGCAAGGGGAGATGGCGAGTTATCTATTTAATTTGACTTTGAAATTTGCCCTGGTTGTGATGGGATCCAATACAAATGGAGTCACAAATTTGGGATTTGTGGCCTCTTTTTTAGCCCAGTCAGGTATTTTGGGCAATTTTATATTTTCCAGGTGCAACTTCCTCCAATTTGATGCCCGTGCAGGAGTGTGGGTTGTCAAAGGCTGCACTGAAACAAGTCAGTGGTCGGAGAAGTTTATCTTTTTTGGTTGAGAACTTGGAAAAGTTCAAGTGGTGGGTTTTCAGGGCGAGAATGAAGTCAATGTGGATCATTGAGATGAGCGTTCCCTTGCGTATGTTGGGGCAAGTCATGTGGGGGAGGAGTGGTGATCCAGGGGGAGGGTATCATATAATCCAAGGGATGCTTTCATTGCATGGAAATAATGTGCCTTGGAGGTATCCCCTGAGGTTAGGCCATTGGTCCGTGTTGGGGTTGGCCCAGCAGTTGAAGTCACATAGTAGAATGGTGTCTGGTTGGAGGGCGAGTGTTGGGATGGTCTTGAGGAATTGTTTCCTCTTGGCTGCAGTGCATGGTACATAGATGCATGCTATCAAAATTGTGTCCTCTTGGTTTGCAATCGTTGCTACCAGGACACAGCTGTGCAGATATGAAGAGGAGTTGGTAATTTTTTGTTATTTTAAAACAACCACCCCACAGTGGAACATCCATACCAATTGGGATGGTGAAACCCTGACTGACCAGGATCCCTCTTCCCCCATAGGCAGTGGATTTCTTGGATGGACAAGATATCTACAAGGGTTTTTTTCAGGAAGTCCAGCTTTTTAACTTATGACAATTGAGCTCTGGCTCCCACGATGTTTAATGTCCCTATTGACACTGAGGTGCCCATGGCACCTCAGGAGCAGTTGGGAGGGCCATCCATCCCAAACCCAGAGCACCATTTCACAAACTTGCTCCGTGTCATTGAGCCTTTCCAATCTGTGTCATCATCCAATCCCTTACCCTGTGCCAATTTTTTCAGGTCTTGCAGTTTTAGGGTTTGAGTCAATCTTTTCCGCTTGTGACTAATGGTGGTTTGATGCATTGTGCTGATTGTTTTCTGTGGTTGTAGGGTCAAATTTGTAGATGTGCGTCCCACATTTTTACCAAAAGTGGATTTGAATTGTCCGGCTAAATTTGCTTGATTGATACCACGTGTTGATTCAGTCAAAATGATGAGAAAATTTAATACCTTGGGTATTCTGCTCTGAATGGTTTACTCATTTAGTTTCCTCTATGTCCTTCCAAATCTGCTGGGGTTGATGGAGGAGGCTGTAAGTGATGCATCCTTGGCCGCTGCCCGCTTGCAGGCCTTCTGTACCATTTTGTGTACTTTGGGTGATACTGGGTCTATGAGAATGTATTGCTCATCCTCTCCCCAGAGGAAGGCGTGGTTGGTGTCAACTATTTTGGTAAAGTCTTTGTCATCTTCATCCATGGTGTTGTCACAGAAGTTTGAGGCCAGTATGCATTCCTTCACTGGTATGCATGTACCTTGTGCCCCAATGTGCTGCATTGGTGCAGATAGGCGGTGCGCTTTCTGGTGTGACGCAAAATACCTTTGCCACTCCCCTGTCTGGGAGGTGAAACACCACTGTGTGTGGGATTTTTTTGAGGTCCTTGGCTACCTTGGGGATTGGGTTGATCATAGCCATTGCCTTTCCTGTGCACAGGTTTGGCATCAGGTGAAACTGCTGTAGTTCAAATTATTTAACTTCTCCATAACTGGCAAGTCCAGCTCAGAGCTTCTCATCAATTACCTTGTGGAAAAGGTTGGTAGGGAGTGAGTCAAAGGAGAAGAACAAAGAGTTTGCTTTTTTTCATCTGGTGCGCATGGTGTGCACAATACATTTGCCCTCAGGGAGGGTGATTTTGATGCAGACTTTTGTAATGGCGTCTGCATCTTCTTCAATTCAAAGCCCATAAGAATCCAGCTGCAGTGGACGGTATGGGTAGTAACATACACCACGTGGGGTAAAAGGGAGGCCTGTGCCTCGCCCACTTTCTCCCATAGAGTTGGAGAATCAATCCCTAGGAAAAGTTGGAGACCGTGCTCTACCCTTGATAGGGGTTGGGCATACTGAATTTCCATGTACAAATTTTGTTTAGTGGTGAACTCCACAAACCCAGACAATTTCTGAGTTTGTGGCTTCTTTGCAGCATTGGTTCCTGGTCCCCCTTCAGGGCGTTTCTTGCCCTTTGGCACACCACTTTGCCCATTGCCTATATGGCTTTTGCCCAATTTAATTGTAATTTGTTGATAGTGCCCATAACTCCTGTGTGATTATCAAATTTTTCTGTTTGACAAAATTGTGGTAATAAATGTTATTGTTACAGGAAAGAAAGATTTTTGCTTAGAATTATATCTCATTTAATGTATACTACCCATTCACCTCATTGTAGTTTATTATAGAATACTTAATCAATTTTGTGAAAAAGTTACTACCCTAAAATCAGAAGGTAGTAATCTTAATTCTCCTTGAGATAACTATAAATTTGGAGAATTTTTCTAAAAAAACTAAATCATAACCTATATAGATTTTACAAATTAATATCTCATTACTTATAATCAGAAACTTGGTTCTGCTAATCCAAGAATAAGGTCTGTAAGTAAAAAATGATTTTAGTCTTTACTCCATTTAGCTGCATACCACTAACTTATATAGCATTTAATCATTAAACATAAATTATGCTGCCATAATTCTTTAAAATATACAAATCTATTTTACTTCAAACACTGTAAGTTTTATGCTCTTCTAGTAAATTTATTTATTCAAGGCAAGCTGACCAGGGGACGGACATTACTGAAAGAGAGAAAGAAAGAAAGCATTGACATGAAACCTGAGCAGGGTCAACTCCATCAAAGAAATTTTTTTCCCAGGATCAGGTTATAGATTTTTCTGGTTACATCATGGGTAAGGTTTTTGTGTTATTAGACCTACTAACCGCCAATAGCTTCCTTTGGCTGGCACCCTGATTGATGTGCAAAGGGCAGGAATTGAACCCACAACCTTCAGGTTGGTAGCTGTACACCCTACAGACTCGCCTTCCACCCCTTCTTCTTGTATATTTCAGTATCATAATACATATAGCGCCTCATGGGCATCAGTACTGGAAATAGCTAGAAACAAGAATTTTTTGGCATATATCAGTAATAAACTTAGTTTTTATTTTTGCCACTGGATATGTTAGATTTTCTGTAAAACAAAGACGTTATTGTGTGGCAAGAAACTCATTTGCTTTATAGTACAATACTGACATAATAATCTAAGTATAACGCATAATATATATAATATAAACTATAAATTTATTTCTTAGATTTTTTAGAATAAGATCTTATACTAACTCTGTATTTTTTTCTTACTATTAGTTCTCTTTGTTACACTGCATTTTTTAAAGAAAAATGATAATAAAATAATTAAAATATAAAGGCTGCGACATCGATGAATCCCACCCTTGGGTTGGGACCATCTAGTACTAAAAAAATATAAAGGCTGTGAGCCACTACTTAATATTATCAAACTGATTGCAAATGTAAAAGAAGATTACATAAAGTTTGTTTATTTCAGAGTAAAAGACTTTAAGTAAGATTTGCTTTGCAGCTTCAATAATTATAACCTTTAAGATAGTTATATAGTTATAATGAACAATAAGGAGCTCTTAATGTAAGGTTAATACAACGCAGAAAGAATCTTATTTCTATACTTTTTATTACCTTCTAAAAAAAGTTACTATAAAAAAGTATTAATGTTATTGTTATAATAAACTTTTAATATGTATAGACTTTGTAATGTGCATTTTTTGCTATTTTCAATGTAGTTGTGACACAGATAGAAAATTATGCACTTTAATTTTAATCACTAATAAGATAGACTTTTTGTCCTTAAGTACATTAGATACCAATAAATCAATGTGCAATTTTACAATCAAAAAAATCTTTCTAAAGTTTCTTAATATGTTAACAGTAAAAGTCTTTCAGAAGATATTCAACACTTTGATAACTGTGCACTTCATAAATAAGATGTTAGCCTGTTCACCTTGATTGAGTTTGCCAGTACACTTGATGATACAATATGACATTTACAACTAGAATTGTTTTAATTTCAAGTAGATATTCATATATTATATGCGTTAAACTATGACTATATTCTTTACTAATTATTAACGATGTTAAAAATATTGTAGCAAAATTAAATTATATGCTAATATTTTCTATATACCGCAGCAATTTATTGAAAATTTTCGATGCTTAGGGCTACTATAATGATATCAATATATTAAATTATTGCTATTATTCCCATGGCTCATTTAATCCCGAATATAAAACCTATATTTAATATACATTGGGCTAATTGGATATATAATTATCTTTATTTCTCTACTTACACTTTTTTAATTGTTAATTCTATTTAATGAACCATTGGATTCATTATTCTATATATTGCGCAATGTTATATCCAGTTATACCTTACTATAATATATCTATATACACATCAGATATCTGATTTTAAAAAAATAATAATAGAGCTTAGAGCACATCACTAGGGTTAAGAATGAAATACTATACTGACTTATCTTATGAGAATGATATAAAATGAAGTAGTTAACGTTTTTATTTTTTTTCAAATTTAATAAAGTGTATTTTTAATATATCTTATTGATTTATATTAAATTCTAGGAATTTAGACTTCAAGTTATAAAATGATGAAAACTTTCAAGTTTGTGATATGCCTGATTGTGACTTAAAAAAGATAAAGTTACAACTTGTTAATTTTCACAGAGTTTCTTGGGTTGCAATCTAACATATATATTAAAAGTATTAGAGGTGGGTTGACCTTGGGACAAATATACCACACCAATATTTTTTTAGCCAGTAAAGGTTTCAGACACATGTTGAACAAAGCCTGCACTAGAGTGGAAGCAGTAATTTCCCTGCCAGGCTAAACACCCCTTGCGATATAACATATATTATATTGGCTATTTAAGCCTTGGTTATTGGTAGATGGGCTCTAGATAAGTTTAGTAATCAATTGAATCTTTTGAACAATTAAATAACCACCAAATCACTTAATGGAACCATTGAGCCTATTGATTTAATTAAATAACTACAAAATTGCTTAGAATCAATAAACCTTTAGAATCATCTGAGTAAAACAAGACTACTTAGGTAAAAATAATATACTTATGACCTTATATATCATATACCTTTTTTATGTCACTTAAAATTATAAAATAAATAAAGCAATAACCTTATATTTATTGGTTCTCCTAATGCATAAAGTATTTGTGCCAAGTTTGGCTCTAATTGATTGTTGAAGACCTATTTCTTCCTGTGGTTGGTTCTTCATTATTGAGATATAATTGGATTTTAAGTTGTTTATTTTATGGAGACAATAGACCAGCGGATGGTGCTTTTTGAATTTAAATTCTATAAATTTAAAACTGAAGGCTGTATGAGTCTGTCACTATTTATACATTGGCTAGCCACTCTATGGTCTCACTGAACAATATAGTAAAGTTCCTATATCTAATACATTAAATTCTAAAGGGGAAGACTTTTTATTAAATGAAACTGTAATAAACTACCAACTGACCCTTTTCTGCAAAATCAATTCTTTAAATAGAGTTACTTCTGATGCTAACTACATCTTCATCTGTAACTCCTCTTTTTCACCAAACCTAAATTAGTGGCTTGCAGGGAAGGTTTCTGAGGTTCTCCAAACCTGACTTTTCCTGCTTTACATCCATCTTCACATCTCTAGTTGAATGTTTTATGGTGTAAGTAAATAGTTCTAAGACAGCACCTCTTCTGATGAGTATTTGAAAGTCTACACTGCCTATCCTTTTAACTATGGAAGTGCGTCCATGTAATTAGATCCACTGATTTGAGATTAGTTTGATTGTGGCTGGCCCAGCGCTAGCTGAATCCAATCCATTTGAGGCTCTCAAATGGATTGATGAGGATGAATGGCCATGCCACGTAAAATCTGATTTTGCTTTGGAGGAATTCTTCGTTGACCCTCACATATCATGTTCCCACCATTTTCATCCAAAAACGGGCTTCCCATTTATAAAAATATTAACAAATGGCAGTTGCAGCTGCAGCTGACTCAGCCAACACCCTCCTCCACCAGAAAATTATGGCCAATGGATCCCCTTGTCAAGGGTATTCCTATCCCCAATTTTTCTCATGATTTTGAGGAAGATGCAAAGTGTGAAATTGAGGAGCTTGCTTTTGGTGCGAGCCATGCTTGCATCAATGCAGCAAAAACTTCTCTTTTCAACTCCAATTATCACAAAACCCACCGGCGCATCAAGTCATTTACTTGCGTGCTGGCTCTCATCATTTTTGCTGAGTATCAACTTGCTCAATATGTTGAGGCGATGGACACTGCCAGCCTCATTAACGAAGAAAACCCCCAACTATACCTCCTTATGCCCCATGTCACTGATGCTCCCCCCAATGCTGTCTGCCTTGATCCACCAGCTAAAGCGGGCGCCGGAAAAAAGTTTCTCCAAAGCCTCCTCACTATCTGATATGACTTCCTAGGCTGATAATCTAGGGTCTATATTAGATTTTTTTAACTTATGATAACCCTTTGTTTGGCTCATTTGCAAATAAAGATGCGTGGCAGCTCTCCCTTTTGGGTTGGGCACCATTAGTACTAAAAAAGAAATTAGTTTGATTGTAACCTAATTAACACTTTATTCTAATTAAGACTTAACCTGAAACCCCCAATAATAAGCTATTAAATCAAAAATATTATAGAGATTTACAAAAAGCCACGACTCCCCTGCTTTTAATATACTTTATATGAATTTGTGAATTAAAAAATTGACTATAATATTAAATATTGGAACTTAATTACATAGGCGCAAAGCTTTAGTTTTCATATCCAATTGAATTATAAAGTTTCACAATTGATCCAGTCAGCAATCCAACACTTCCCTTACCTTGACTATATTATATGCAGATAAATTTTTATTTCTTCATAAATAAAATGTCAAACCATATCAGCTATATATAGTTTTTTTTATAAAATTGGTAGTTCTAATTTATCAAGCGTTAATAAATCTGACTTTTTGCCATTGTTATAGTGAGAACGCCAACCTTGGCTTGCTTAGCTTTAGAGGACAAATCACTGCTCAGGGGGTCTAACCCGTGCAGATTAGGCACCAGACAACCTTCACTAATATCACAATTGCTCTCGCTGAGCGGATCCTCCTTTGATGCTACTCCTCATAGCCTTGATTGCTTGTATAAACTGTTCGCTCCCATGGTGAATCCCTTGACACTCTTAGGCATTTTTGACAACAGTGGCCCTCAGGACTTAACGGGTAGCATTCAAAACTCTCTTTTTGCATTATCAGCACCAATTTATCCGCTACAGAGAGAGTCTTCTTCCAAAATAGAAAAGTCTCAACTGGTTACTAGACACAGAGTATCTGGTTAAACCCAGAATGGTTTATTGCAATTGCTACACTTAATACAACAAAAGAGTAAACAAAAGGATAACTTTGAGATTATGTAGAAATGTTTTTTAAGATAAAACGTGAAGTAATTATACTTCATGAGAAATTCAAGATTAAGTAACAAGATCTTATAGCATAATTAGGAATTTGGGGTTTCAATAAAAGAATTCACAAAATCCTCTAGTAAGACGTCTTCTAAATGCTTTGGTTGATCCATCCATTTGGACTAGTTCTTGTAGCTGAAGCTATATCTTTCAATGGTTACACCTGAACCAGAATGTTCAGGGCCTTTTTACTGGTCCCCACTTCTGAGTTTTGACTCATTATAACTTCTGGTGATATTGGTTGATTACCAAATAAGGCAATTCATGTTTCATTTTCTAGTTTGAGCAATAGCACTCCTTTGATGCACCTTGCATCATGGCTTTGAATACCTTATATTGGTTTGTAGCCTAATTTGGTAATATTCGCCTTCAAATCTTGGATGCTTGCATCATTGTAATTTGGTTTGCTTATTGTTTTGTCAACGGTGGAATACAAATTATTTTGGACTCCAAAGGCATAAAAGGGGGTCAAAATAACTAAGAAATTTGTTGGCGACATCAATTTCCTCTAAAAGATTCTTTAAACTTGGTAGGAAAAAAGTTATTTTGCATGACGCCATCCTGACTTTGTAGAAAATTTCTTTGCTACCCCTCGTCTATAAAAGGGCCTTGATCGCCCCCATATGTGGTGAGCTGGTCGCCTGTACCTCCACCAGTTTAGGGTCTTTTACACTAATTCCACTGGGCAAGGAATGACTAGTTGAACCAGTTGCAGTCTCATCTGCAACACTTCCCCCTTTAAAGACAAGTTGGGGAATGATCTGAGGTGCTGGGCATGCACTCTATTAAACAATGTTGGTATCATTGTCTCAAATGGAGTACTCTGATCCTCTCTTCATTAGAAAAGTCTTTGGTCCAGTCCAAATGGCCTGAAGTTTCTCTGGTTGTGTTTTCCACAGGTAGTAAAACAAAACATTGTCTCATATGCCAAACTTGGGTAACTTTATTCTTATCTGGCTTTCCCATTGGCTTGGAGGGAGGCTCGCTCTAATGTTGCTTGAAGCCTCTGAAAGATTTATAATCTCTTCAATTGTTTTATGTTGATAACTCCCAAGTTGTAGATTTTTCAATTTTCTGATATGATCGGTACCATGAGGGTAGGCAGCGCAGCCTCTCACCCATAAAAGGCTTTGAATGAGGACATTCCAATCACTCAATGATGACTTAATTAGTAAACAACACTGCTGGCAACATCTGGTCCCACTTGATTTATAATTAAGGGTTACCTTCTTTAAAATTTCTCCTAGGGTCCCATTCACTATCACAACACTTCTGTTGGAGGATAGATTGTAGGTAATAATGGAGTGCTGCTTCACCTCTACCAAATCCATCGATTTCTTCACTATGTCTGAGATAAAGTTCTTTCCGTTGTCTGACAGTAAAATTGAGGGCATCCACTTTTCATGATTACTTGACTGTACGAGAAATGGGCAGTGGGATTTGCAGTGTACGTCTTGACTGTAAACACTTTGACTCACTTATTGATGTGGTCAATCGCAAAAAGGATAAACTTGGCTCCATTGGATGCAGTTGGCAATGGCCCCAAAACATCAATAGAGACATCGTTAAACTGTGTAGTGGGGGAATCAGCGTAATCTCAAATTGCTTCTACAGTGAGAAAAAACTGGCACTAGTTAAACACAACTCCAAGACTTGGCGTACTTCTTTGGACATGCACTCCCAGTAGAGCCTAACCTTGAGGTATGCCAACAACTTTTGGGATCTTCTATGGCCCACATTCTTGTGAGCCTCCATCACTATCTCCATATAATCACTGGGCTCTATGTATGGTTACCATTTTATTTTTGAATCTTCTTTTAAATTTTTATTGAAACGCTGAGTGTCTTTAGAACATCTGTGCAAGACGCTATTGACTTCCTCTGTCTCTTCCTGCCCGGCCTCTTCAGTCATCTCAATTAGGTTGTAGAGGCTATTGCTCTTGGGTGCTTATAGGTGTAACACTGGTAACATTGAAAAATCATTTGCGTTGAGGTGTTTATCTCCTGCTCAATGTATGATTTTGAAATCGTACCCTTGCAGGAGGACAGCCCAACGGGCAAGACGTTCATATGGATCCTACATGTTTCTTAACCAATAGAGCGAAGCATGATCCGTGACTACTTAAAAATGTACTCCATATAGATAGGACCTGAAATGTTTGACTTCAATTATCATGTCTACGCACTCACATTAATGTTCATTAGTACATTTCATCTTTGATGAATGCTTTGGAGCAATAATTGATTGGCAATCAACCCCGTCCTCATTTATTTGTGCTAATTATGCCAAGTTTCACATCACTGGAGTCAGCGTATAGATAGTATGTCTTTTTGAAATCCATATAAATTAAGATTGATGCTTCTACCAATCATGCCTCCAACTTTACAAATACCTGATCCTGCTCCGGGCTCCATTTGAACTTCATTTTTTAGTCAGCAGGTAGGTAAGGGGCGCCTCCAAGTCCTCAAACTTAGGGATAAACTTCTTATAGTACCCCATTATTCCTAAGAACAATTAAACGTCCCTCATACTCTTTAGTGGCTCCATTGCCATGATTGCATTCACCTTTCCATCCTGAAGCTTAATTCTATCTGGGCTAATCTCATGCCCCAGGAACTATAGCTGTCTCTTCAGGAAAGTGAACTTGCTTCTCTTCAGTTTCAGTTGGATGCGTGCAGATGTGTGGAGACCTCCTGGAGGTGCTACAAATGTTCTTTAAACGCGCTACTGAACACATTGATTTTGTCTAGGTATATCAACACACTCAATAAATCAGGATCTCCAAAGATGTGTTACATCTCTCGTTGAAAGGTTGCAAGTGCATTACAGAGCCCCTGCGGTATCCTCGTGGGTTCAAACAAACCTTAAAATCTGATTAAGGCGCAATTCTATGGGTCCTCAGGCGAAAGCTCCATTTTTCAGTAGCACTAGCTTGATCCATTGCCAAAAAGTATTCTGAGCCGCTCAGGTGTTTTAAAGCAACATTGATGCATGGCAGCAGGTATGAGTCCTTCTTGGTTATCTCGTTTAGGTGATGGTAGTCCATGATTACCCTATGGGTCCCATCCTTCTTGCGCACCAGTAACAAAGGAGATGCCCATGGGCTCTTTGACGGATAAATTAGCTCAGCTTCAGATAACAGATTGAGCTCTTGTTCAATGACTGCATCCTCTATCTTCAAATGGTGGTAAGGTTTAGACTTGAAGGAGATAGTAGAACCAATGTCCATCTTGTGGACCTCTCTTTTGCACAGACCATAGTCGTTATGCCAGTGCTGAAGATGGCATTAAATTCGTCTACAAAAGTTTATCCAACATTTTCTTCTGCTTAAGGGCCAAACCCCTAACCAAAGCTCGTTAAAACCTCATACTGCATGGAAAGTCTAAATTTCTCGGAAACTGTTCAGCCAAGCCATTGCTACAACTTATCCCTTTCAACTTTTTTAGCTGGGGTAGTGATGTTCCCCAAAACAAGGTCAAGCTCTCCAGGGTAGGTGGTATCAAAGAATTCTGGTCATACTCTGGGCTCTTGTTCTCAGATTCCATCTCAACTGTACACTCTCAAGATGGCGTCAGGTAAATCTTTACACTAATTGAAAAATTCTATTCTGCGTTGGTCACCTGGTTAAATCTCTATGGTTTCACTGGCACTCAGAAAAAGCACTTCCTCTGAGCTCACGGTAGGTGGTAGTTGCTTTACATTTCTCCATCAATATGTAATTAATATGATAGATTGATTGGTCCATTTTTACCAATCACATACGTTGTTACATAATTTAACATACTTGGCCTTGAACAACAGAGGGAGTTGATAGCTTAAGATTCTAACCAACTAGTGGCGAAGTTGATCTTCACCCCAAACTCCAGTAGTAACTGTGTCCCAATCAGGAAATCAAAGTGGTCGTTGTTCAATATTACTGCAGGTGCCATCAGGACCATTCGCTAAAGTTTAAAGGTAATGCGGAATAAGCTCCTAAGGCGCGAGTAATGCCAGGTCCTTCAATGCGTTATTTTACATTGCAGTCAATGTCAGGAATAAAGTCGAGTTTCTTTATGAGTTTAAGAGGAGATTACTGTTAACTGGAGCTTAGTTCCCAGCACTGCCAAAACGCGCATCTTTTGAATGATTACCTCCACCTTCATTACACTCTTGCTGAAGGTGTTTAAAGTGGTCAGTAAGTTGGTGGCAGATTATTAAAGATTATCAAAGCGACATCGCTTGTATTGGTCTTGTTAGTATCTTCTCCATCCAGTGGCACATTCCTGAAGGTAGACGTCAACAACTTCTCCCCTTCAACTGAATTGATCACTTGGGTAAACTTATTTTCTTGGGCTAAATAAATATCGCTTAATGCAGATCTGCCAGTATCATGAAACCTAATCTAGACGGTACAGCCACCGTTCTAGGTGCCCCTAGCATGTGGTAATCCGCACTAGATAATTCTTTATCCTCATGGTAATCTTCACCCTAAGTGTGAAAATCCACCCGTCTAAGGCTACCTCTTTGGGTCCCTCCACCTCTCCTCACGTCCATGTGGTCAAAAAACATAAAAATACTCAACTTTGATGCACTTATTGCAATGGTTTCAGAAACAGTGCCAAGACTTGCTGGAAACGATTTGCTGAGGAGGTGGGAAAAGGGCCGTCATTATGAAGGAAGGGGCGTTTCATGTTGAAATACCTACTTCGCTTCAAGAATCCATTATGACCATTCAATCCTGAAGCTATTGTACCTGAAGAGAAGTTTTGTACGAGTTGATAATAAAGAAATTGATAATGCTTAATCTTATTCTGATAACTCTCTCATGCTTCTCATGCTATTCCCCCTGTTCAGAAGTCTGGTTACCCGCATCGCAGTTCAAGTTCATAAGATTATAGTCCTCGCTAGAGTTGACAGTGGCTCCCCCATGAACGTTATATTGTCTAAGCTAATGAATCACATCAAGATCGCTCCATACTTTCATCATTATATGGAGTACAGCACAGCTGACCCACAATGTACCTAATACATAGAGGCCTATTCTTCCCTGCCTATTTTATTTGGGAGCAAGTTGTAAATACCACTGCTGTCACACTAAATAACCCTAGCTATGATCTGCTCTTCAGAACTCAGTTCCTTGAGACTACTCAACAGTAGTCCATTACAAAATCAGTTTTCTAACTTTACTAAGGCATTGGGTCCCCCTGGTCTTTGAAACCTCTCACAACTCTAAGATGGAGGTCAAGGCCCAAGCCTGCCTACTGGAGAGGGAGAGCTAAATCGATTGGCTTAAATATCATTAAAGGGGCTCTTAAGTCTGATTGCCCCCCTGCTGTTGTTATACAAGAAGGCATGCTGATCTACTTACCTATAGCAACTATAATACCTCAGAAGTCCCAAGTCATTGCAAACATTCAGGCCCATGTTAACATCCCATCCAGATACCTGCTGGAAGTCCAGGGCCTAGACAACCCAAACGCCCAGGAGGTGCTAGCCTGTCTGGGAACTCTAGATCCAGCTTATGCCAGATCTATATCGGTGTTGTTGGCTAACCTTACCAACAAACCCAAAATAATAGGCCCAAAAAGTCCCGCCACTTATGTACACCTCCAACCAGTGGAGGCTGTTGAAGATGTCCAGAGTTTTGGGAGCCTAAGGGATTTTGGGTTGGAAATGAACCCATCTATGGCCTTGGTTGGCACCAGTGTTGTCATTCAGGCTTTTTGTTGGCGTCCTAGTGCATTTTCATACTTATATTACAACATTAAATTGCAGGAGAGATATGTTTCTCTACTGCTGGGATAAAAATTTTTAGGTGGTTATTTGACCACTTGTAGTTAATATATGAATACTTTATTTTAAATAATTGTTTTATATAAAGTTTTTATTAGTATTTGTTGAGGTGTCAAGAAGTGAACCCTCTTGCTGTTTTGATGCTTAGTATTTAAACATTGAGGCTCAAAGTGGTTGAGGCATGAAGTTTAGATTAGGCTAGGAATAGCCAAATTAGAATATTATGTTTCAGCTAATTGGTCTTTAGAGACTCGTTTTGCTTGGATGGAATGGCCAATGGAGGGTTAGTAGCAGGTAGGATATATCTGTGAGGCAGTGATTAATATATTTCACTCAATTATCGAGCAGGAAGATATTTGGATCTGATGAAACCCCCTCTAAGGCTGTAAAAGGTGTTGGTCATAGAGTTGGTGTTAGACTAAGTTAGAGAGGGGACGATAGGACCCTCAAAACAACTCCCAAGATTTTGCTGCAGTTTTGGCGCACCCCTGCTACTAGCCATAGGGCAATTGAGCTGAGGGTTGAGGGCAATAGTATTACCCCAATTAGTGGGGTTCCATCAATAATGACCATGCTTTTTTGTCAATACCATTCATATCATAACCTGAATCACTCTTAGTACAATATCAGACTTGTAATTGTCTGACAACTATTTTAAGAAAGAACCTCACTGATGACTAAAGCAAAAAGTTCAAGAGTTGTTGGAGCAGTATATGACCTCTATTTAGCCTCAACCTATGACTTTGGGAGAATGAATGGAGTCTTACATCACATGGTAACTTGGGACGCTACCCCCTTCTGGTTCTGACTTTACCACAAGAGCAAGATTGAAGGAGCCCAGGTTGTGGAGAAGCTCAGACACCTACTCAAAACCAGACTCCTAGTGTCTTTGTGGAGCCCTTAGGCCTCCCCTCTTCTGCTGGTTCAGAAGAAGGATGGCAGCCACGAGGTGGTGATGGACTATCACTAGTTCAACACCATACCAAGAAGGATATTTAACCTCTGCCCTAGCATGATAAATCATCTGATTTTTCACTGGATTGCAGTACTTTTCTGCGATGGTCCTTTCCAATGGATATTGGGAAGTGGGACCGCCCCCAAAGATCAAGCTAAGTTGCACTCATAGCTAATGAGGAACTATTTGAACCCATGAGGATGTTCCAGGGTCTCTGTACAGGCCGTCCACTATCTACCGTGCCATGTACAGGATCCCAGGGACTTAAAACTGTTGTGTGTCCTCATCTACCTAGACAGCATTGCTGTTTTCTCATGAACCTTTAATAGACATATTGAGCATCTTAGGGAAGATTTTACTTGTCTATGGAAGGCTTCTATTAAGCTTAAACCCTTGAAATGCTCTATTTTCTAGTAGAAAATAGAGTTTTTGGGAAACAAAGTTTCAAAGGATGGCATCCAGCACATACTGGATAAAGTTGACGCCATAGAAAAGATGTCGTGCCCCAGATTATAAAGGATATACAGGTTCTTCTATGAATGGTGGGCTATTCTTGCCAGTTTATCCATCAACCTGCAGATCTAGCTGAGCCTCTATTCTACCTCCTGCATATGAACATGCCGTTTGAATGGCAACCTGAACAAGAACAGGCTTTTATTGCCTTGAGAACTGCTCTATGTACTAAACCCATTCTATTCCACCTGCAGTTTGACCAACCCTTCTTGTTTTTTGCAGATGAAAGTAATATCACCATCTAAGCTATCCTAGCCCAGTATGACGAAAAACAAGTCAACCACACAGTGGCTATTATAGTAAGACTCTGAGTAAGGCCGAATGGAACTACAGTATCAAAAGAGGAAGTGCCTGGCTGTCTTGCTAGCCATCAAACATTTTTTTCTAATCTCTATGGTATCCAATTTATCATTGTCATCACAATTTCTTGCTCCGGTGAATCCAGCAGATAAAGGACCCAGGTGGCTGCTTAGCAGATGGGCCATATGACTGAAGAGTTATGATCTTACCATTGTCAATCATGCAGGCGTGATCCACCAAAACGCCAACGGCCTCTTCAGGATGCCGGTGCTAGCTGCTTTAACCACAAAGAGTACTGACTGTATGATCTGATTGGTAAAACTAAGAGATGGAAGTTGGAAACTCCTGAGGTCCAAGCTGAGCTACAAAGGTTGACCTGAGACACTCAAATCAAGGATGGTCTGCTCTTCAAGAGGGTCAATAAGAAATGGCTCCCTTATGTTCTCCGTTCTTCCCAAACTGACTTTATCCTAGAGGGCCATACTACTTTGGGACATGGACAGTTAAAGAGACTCATGAATAACTGAATTCACGATGTTACTGGGACTGAATAGTAGATACCATCCAAATGGTCTTGGAGGCATGCATGACTTTACCAATCTAAGACTAAGCAAACCTTCAATTTTAACACTTGGTACTCGCCCTGACGGGACCTTCAGCGTTATTAGCATTGATGTGAGAGGCCCTCTCCCTTTGGGTTACATGGCCTTGTATAACCTCCTAGCCATGGACCAACTTATCAAATGGGTCAAAGCGATTTTAGTCCCCGCTGATATGAAAAAGCCATGACTCTCTTCCTTATATAATTTGTTTTCACCCAAAATGGATGCTCACAAATCTTACTTTTGGGAAATGAGTAAATTTAACCTCTCAGGTAGTTCAAGAACTTACAGCGCTTTTTAGCACTAACCAATGTATTGCAGCCCCCTATAACCCATCCACTATTAGGACAGTGGAATACGCTAATGAAACTCTTGTCTCTAGTTTATGGGAGATGGCCGCCTCTGACTCTAGCCTCTGGAATCATTATCTACCCAACGTGTTGCTTGCCTACTGATTAAGCTACCACTGAGTCATTAAAATGTCCCCCTTTGAAGCTCTATATGGACGTGTTCCCCAGCTCACAAGTAGCATACAGCCTTTGCTAAAAACCTCCAGTCCTAAATAACTCTAATTTTAACTATGAGGACCTTAGCTGATGAAATTAGCCGGCTTTAAGCCCTAGCCACACAAGGCATTGTCGCCACCACTATAAGGGAGAAATCCTGCTTTAATATTGGTCAACCCTCCTTACCAATTTTCAATTGGGTGACCTAACTTTCTTTTATCACCATTGACCTAAGGTCGACAAATATAAGCTTGACGTTCTTTAGTCTGGCATTATAAGGTCATTCATAAAAAACTCAAGTACTCCATTGCCAATGTCAATCAGGTCACAGTGGTTAATCAGATGCATAACCAGTTCCTCTAACCCTATACCCCATTTGACAAAATCTTGAGGGGAGCGTTGTCATTATTTAAGGTGATGAGATAAGCTAAAATCCCTGTTCCTAATTTGAGCCTTACCCAATCAACTCTTGAACCAGCACAAATGGGACCCTATTTTGAAGACACTGAAACCAGATTTGATTATAAAGCATTACACACACAAGAATCGATGTAATCACCTCAGGAATATCATCCCTGCTTCCCAAATTATATAAGGTGCTGCACCTACCACTGCAGTCATGAGGACGATGGAGTACAATGAGGGCACCGCCCAGGAGATTGATCCAGAAGCAGCAAAAGATCCTGATCTCGCGGGGCAACAAAGGTCCTTAAGGCACCATGTTCCCACGAGCCCTATAAATATTGACGCTTTCTAACGTAATATAGTAGTCTATACTTCCTCCATCTTTTTTATTTAAAACATCTGCACTAATTTTAAGCTTTGAGCCCATTTTTTATTGGTGACAGTCATGAGAACTGTTACGCCAAGAGTATCATCGTCCCAGATGGAGTATTCAGCTCCTCCCTTTGTTTAAAACAGTAACAGGCTTAGTCCAAAATGGCATGTAACTTCTTTGTCTGTGTTGCCCTAAAGATGATAGTTCTGAACTTTATCCTCTAGGCTGAACTCTGGTAGCCTAGTACGCCTCATACTCTCCTGTTGACTTTTGAGGGTAAGTCGCTTCAATTTCATTTAATGCTTCTAATCTAATTATAATAAGATTGGTAGCTAACTCCTGCTGTTAGCTTTCATGAAGAAGGTTCTTATGGTCTGATTTATTGATTTGTTCCAGGAGGGTCAGCAGAGCTGCCTCTCATCCATAAAGGGCTTGAAAGGGGACATCTCAATCACTTGATGGTAGCTCAACTGGTAAGCCAACAAGGCTGAGGACAGCAACTGATCCCATTTTTGATTTTAATTGATGGCATTTCCTTATATATCCCTCTCAAGGTTCCATTGACATGCTTTATGTTTCCATTTGGGGATGAAGTGTAAGGGTTAGTGAACTGCTGCTTTACTCCCACTAGGTCCATTGACTTTTTTCACCACGTCTAAAGTTTTTCTGTTTTCTGAAAGTAGAATTTGAGGTAACCGTGCTTTATTATGACTTGATTGTACAGGAAGAAAGCGGTGCCGTTTGTGGCTTACATTTTAACCACTGAGGACTTGATCCACTTTGTGAAGTTGTTGATAACTACTAGGATCAAGTTTTATCTGCTAGAGTCAGTTGGTAGAGGTAACACCACATTGATTGATATATTTCTGAAGGGTGCAGTAGGGGATTCTGAGTAAATTAAAATCGCTTCTCCAATGGGCGATAAAACTCACACAAGGTATGAACAACTCCAAAGTTTGGTGCACTTCAACAGACGTACATTCTAAAGTAATTTATCTTTCAGGTATGTCATTTTTTTTGAAATCTTAAATGGCCCACATACTTATAACCTCAGTCACCAACTCCATGTAGTCACTAGATCAAATATATGGGCACCAGCTGTTCTGAACCTTCTTTTGTAGGTTCCTTTAACAAGCAGGGTGCCTTTGTAAAAATTCCGCATGATGCTCTTAACTTCCCCTGTTTCATCCTTCTAGGCTTTTGCTGGAAGCCCAATTAAGTTGCAAAGTTGATCACTCTCTCGAGCTTATGAGTGGAACACTGGTGGGTGCAATAGTCTATCAGAGTTTAGGTGTTTGTTTCATGCTCAATGTATGATCTTGTAATCATAGCCTTGTAGATGTACAGCCCAGAATTCAAGGCGTCCATTGGAATCCTTCATGTTCCACAACCAGTAGAGTGATGCATTATCCGTTACTACTTTAAAATGTACCCCATACAAGTAAAGTCTAAATAGAAAAGCACTTAGATCTCCGCCAAGCACTTGAACTTGGTTACCATGTAGTTCTTCTCCGCTTTGCTGGACACATTAGAATAGTATTGGATTGGTTATCCTACCTCATCTTCATTTAATTGTTCCAGTATTGCTCCAAGTCCTACGTCATTGGTGTTAGTATAGAGGTATAATGTTTTGTTAAAGTTGGGATAGGCCAATATTGGTGCCTCTACCAACCTTGCCTTTAACTTTGAAAGAGTCTTCTCCTTTTCCAAACCCTACTTAAACTTAGTTTTCTTAATAGAAAAGTATGTGAGGGGCGCCAACAAGTCTGAGTAATGGGGGATGAACTTCAAGTAATATCTCATTATTATGGGGCTCACTTGGATATCCCTCATGCTCTTTGGTGACTTCATAGTCATGATGTCATTCACCTTCTCATATTGAGGCTTGATTCCGCTAAGGTTGATATCAAGCCCAAGGAGCTCTAACTGTCTCTTGAAAAAATTGCATTTTCTTTATTTTACTTTCAGATTGGACACTTGCAACTGTGTAAATATCTCTCAGTGGTGCTTTAAATGCTTTAAAATGTTCAGCTGATACGGTGATGTCATCATGATAAATCAATATGATGGATAACTTATAATTACCAAAAATGCAATCCATAGCATGCTGGAATGTAGAAAGGGCGTTACAGAGCCCCTACGGCATCCTCATGGGCACAAAAAACCCCTGACTACTAATTAAGGCATATTTCTCCTGATCTTCTGGTGAGAGATCCATATTAATAGCCTCTGGCCAAGTTCATCACGAAAATTTACTCCAAGCCTCCTGGGCATTTCAGAGCATCATTGGTGCATGGGAGCAGGTATGAGTCCTTCTTAGTTATCTTTTTCAAGTGGAAATAGTCCATGACTAACATATGGGTTCCATCCTTTTTGCATATGAGCAACAAAGTAGAGGCCCAGGGACTCTTTGACGTTTTGATTAGCCCTGCTTCAGCTATTTGGTTCAACTTTTGAGTGATAACAGTTTCCTCTGCTTTTTAGCTGCAATAGGGTTTGTATTTAACAGTATATTAGATCCGGTATCCATTTTGTGGACTTCTCCATACATAGACCATAATCATTAGATATGGTACTAAAGATGTTGAACTCATCCAAAAGCTCATCAAGCTCCTTCTAATGTTTAGGTTTCACAATTTCAAAAGTGAACTCATCAAAATCTCCTATGGCATTTCAGAATCAATTTCCTGGCAACTAATTAATTGAGTCATTGCAACAACTTGTACTTTTCTGACTCTGATAGTCTGAGTAGTGATATTCTCTTATATAATGTTTAACTCTCTAGAGTAGGTTCTATCATAAAACCTTTGTAGTACTCTAGGTTTTTGCTTGTAGACTCCGTCGCGGCTATATACTTTCAATATAGTATCCAGTAGAATCTTACCACTAATCACCAGGTCATCCGGCATTGACCCCCTTGGCAAATCTCTACAGTTTCACTGGCGCTCAGATAATCCCCTCTTCCACGCTAACAGTAGGCTGATATCCCGCTTCACATCCTTCACAGTCAATGCGTAGTAGATGGGTTAAGAAATTGTTTTATTTCAACCAAGTACATACGTTGTTTCCAAAGTTTTACATCTTTTTTCTTACATACCAGTGGAAGCTGGCAGCTCAAGATGCTCACAGGCTGGATGCGAAATCAATCTTTACTTTAAACTCCAAGAGAAACTGCATCCAAACAAGAAATCATAGTGATCATTGTAAAACCACTGCCAGTGCCATTAGGACCATGCGCCCAAAGCATAAGGTAGCATTAAATAGGCTTCTAGAGAGCTTATAACATCTGATCCTGCGGTTCAGTGCTACACATTTTAGATAATATTGGGCATGAAGTTCATTTTCTTCATGAGTTTAAAGGATATGATGTTTATTGGAGACCAGGTGTTCAGTATTGCCAAGGCGTGCACCTTCAGGATGATCACTATCACTTTCATCACGCTATTGCCAAAAGGGTTTCCAGTGGTCAATATGTATGTAGTGAATTCCTAAAACTGTCTAAGAGCAGCAGCAATCATTGTAGCTTTGACAGTATCTTCGCCTTCTGGTTCCAAGTGCTTAAAGGTAGCCATAACTAAATTTTCTCATTCTTCAACTGAATTAATGAAATGAGTAGGCTGAATTTGCTTGTTCCAGGTAGGTATCGCTCAATTTAAATCCATCAGTGCCATGGATTCTCAATTTAGAAGGCAAAGCTACTGCACTAGGTGCCCCTAACACGTGGTATAATGCACTTGCCAAATTGTCATCTTCGTGATTGTCTTTACTCTCAGTGTAAAAATCTACCCAGTTTACAGTGTTGGAAGTATCCTCCTTAAGGGTTGCTTTCTTCTTTCCAGCAGTTAGTAAAGGATAAGATCAATAAAAATTCCCAGGTTGATAGCACTTATTGCAGGTTAACTCTTGATGAAGCAAGCATTCAACTGGTTTGGAACTCTTACCTTTGGTTTTCCGCCCTATTGTTAGTAACATAAACGGCCTTGCTAACTCATTGAGTCGGCGTTCCCGTGGCCTTGTATTCAGTTTTATACATCCCTTGTACACTAACTAAAGCTTCCTTAAGCACCTTTAGGGACATCGCGCTTAAAAGCTAGAGTCACATGCATCTCTAAGCTGGGATGCATATACAATGAATTCTGCAGAATGGTTTTCATAGTAGATAATTTCATATTTCCTGTAGTCCAGAATTATTTACCTTACAATAGTAGAGTGAGGCGTAATTTGTGACCAGCTCATTTTTGCCCATTTTCATAAGGAGAAACTTCTGTTTCATATTTTTTTACTTCTTGCTCACTACCAAACTCCAAAAAGTAGTATACTCTTCATTTTTGGTCTAAGATAGCCCAGATCAGAGGCTCACACTAAAGATCTCTTGAGTTTAGTGGCTCATATGCTCTTAATGCGGTGAGCCTTTTAGCAATTTCTAGCGCCATCCATGCTGTTCTCATGCATCAGAGAAAATTAACAATTGTTCCTTCTCCAGGTGTATACATGGTCTTGAAGTATAGCTTAAAGTTAGGACCTTCTTCAACAGGGTCAGCGTGCATCATGGTCTGTTGTGTAGCAGTTATGACCAGATGTAATACATTTAATGATTAACTCATATAGGTGCATCCAATTGGGGTACTTTTCAAGTAAAGGTAGGTTCTAGTATAGTATGCACCTGTGCCTTCAATTCTTCTGTACTCTTTTCCATAGCAAACACCATACTGTTGTTCTGTTTAAAGCCTCTCATACTCATCTAAAGTGCTGATGGTTTCTCCCTTTTCTTTTTCAAGCAAAACAATTCTCTTCTATAGATTCTTAAAAGTAGATTCCAGTTTTATAATAGGTTATCTCCTCTCAAAATAAGTAGAGTGGCAATTCATGCTCTTCTGGCGATCTCCTTGATGCGCTCAAGATTGTTGCATAGATAATGAACTTCTAATTCCAGGGTATGGAGCCTTGAATAAATTGTATCATCCCTACCATGAGCTTAAAGGAATCCTCTCTATGATATACTTCCATAGATGTTCATCATCAAAATGCTCGCGAGAACTCACATGATTCTCATTAGGGCCTGATGATGCCACCTTTGTAATGAGCATCACATTCAGATCACCACCTGGATCACTTAACATGCAAGGCTGACTCGCTACTCAGGGGCTCTACTCCAACAGATTAAACATCAGAAAACCTTCTCTTAGATCACAATCATCCTCATAGAGCAAATTCTTTAGTGATGCTACCCCTTGTAGCATCAATCTCTTTGTTAAACTGTTTGATCACATGAAGAAACTCTGTATGACACTATATAAATGTCATTATACATTGTTTTTTAAACTAAATGACAGCCAATTCAACCTCTCCTTTGGCAACTTGGTTTCAAAGTTAGCTATAATATAGAGTGTCCTTGTTCAAACAGAGCAGATCTCATACTAGTTACTGTACTCTGCTTGATGGCAAATCAAGAATGATACTGGCTATAAGTTCACTCAAACCACTATAAGTGAAAATATAAAGGATAAAACTTAGATTCTGTGAAACGTTTTTATTAATGTAAAAAGCGAAGTATAATATACTTAAAGTGAAATTCAAGGTAATAAAATATATGAATATTGAAAAATATAGTAGGAATATGGGTACCAATATGGGGATTTTCAGGATTCCTAGGTAGATGGAGTCTATCTGATGCTTTTGTGGCTTCATCTATTTAAACTATCTCATGTATCTTTAAGATTCTTCTTGTGGTGGTAATCCCTGACCCTGAGTGTCCAAGGGCCCTTCATCAGTCCTCATTTATGGGGTTTGGGCAGTTGTATCTTCCTCAAATATTATTTATTAATAGAATTTGGTAATATATTGTCAACTTCAGGTTTGAGCGATGGCGCTCTTTTAATGTGCTTTACATCATGTTTTGAGCAACTCTTAAATTAATTGGTTTCCTGATTAATAATATTCATCTTTGAGCCTCAATCACTACCATTAGGGTAATTCATTCAAGTCATCATCTTGTCATTGACAAATTGAAAATAATTTTGGTCCCCCAAAGGGTATAAAAAGGGATCAATTTTAATATGGAACTTTGGTGATATTGTCTTTTTCATTATATAAATCTGCTAAAGCATCATGGTGAAAATAATTTTCATGATGTTACTCTGATGGTGAGGAAAATTGCTTGGTCCTCATGAATCTATAAAAGGGGCTCC
This sequence comes from Massospora cicadina, assembly GCA_022478985.1. Lineage (NCBI taxonomy): Eukaryota > Fungi > Entomophthoromycota > Entomophthoromycetes > Entomophthorales > Entomophthoraceae > Massospora > Massospora cicadina. The sequence continues at coordinate 60,326 of JAKSZP010015888.1, read as the reverse complement.
TCCATCCTCATCTGTGAAAAGTAGGTTGCCTGCACCTCTACCCAGTTTGGGGTAAACTTTGCTCATTCCGTCACTTAAGGAATGATCTGTTGATCCTTTCACAGCCTCGTTGATTACAGTATGTAATGCAAAATCCACATTTCATCTATAATAAAAAATAGATGCACAAAATCAGCTTTAGTTGAAAATAATTTCTAAGAAATGTTCAAAAAATTTATGAGAATGTGTTTTTGATCTGATTTGAGCATTTGCAACACCCATTTATGAAAATCTTTTTAATATGAAATTCTACATGAAAAGAAAACCTACAAGTTTTTGAAATGTTAACAAATATGGCAAATAATAACACTTTAATCTTTCAGTCATCCAATGCTAAGCTGTGCATAACCTGAGACTTTTTTATATTAAATCACTTTTTGTTGTCTCTCATGTGGATCATCTTCAAGGTTGATAATGCCACGTTTAAACTTGGCAGGCTTTTTATATATTTTTATAAATGAGGTTGACAATTTCCCATAAAATTTAACAAACTTTGTATGAATTATAGATATTTAAATTAATTTAAGCAATCAAAACTACCACTGCATGCTATAGATTTTATTTATTATATAAAATATACATAATCACTCTACTTTAAAAACCTTTACACAAAAATCTACATGATGTATTGACTTACATTATCACATGGTTTGATGCAATCGGCATACCAACTGAAAGGAAAAAACTTTGCTCATAAAGTTGTTATAATTGAGGCTGAGAACTTTTCAGACCACACTTGTATATCAGCTCAGTTTCTGCTACAGAATAATAACTTTTAGATCTAGATTGCATGTTATGTTTTTCTAGACTTTATTGATGAAGGCATGCCATAAATGTATAATACTTAGTGCTCAGATTATTATAATCTAGCAAGAAAGCAGCATTTGTTGGGACCATCTAGTACTAAAAAAAAGCAGCAGACATATTATATACTGTATATAAAAATTATATAGAAATCATATGAGAAAATTAAATGTATACTGGATACGTTTTCTGATTTTATGCTTCCATAAAACTGTATATTTACATAATCAACTTATCAGAAATAATAATTCAAATCCATTATCTCATATGAAAACTTATAATATGATAGTTATTTATGAAGCTCAGAATTCTTGAAATGCATTATTCTAGTAATCACTAATATCATATATAACCTAAGCTTTATTTGTAACATGTTAATGATAAACTACGGTACAGGTTGCATGCTAAGGATTATTCCTTTTTTAGAAATTTTTCTAACTGATCTAGTCTGTATATATTGGTATATATGCTGCATCATCAGTTAGTTTCAAGATCAATTGGTATATAGAAGATTAAAGATATTGTCTAAGGACCATTAACTAGCATTTTATATGCCTGTAATGTTACTCTAAAGTGCAGAGATGTAACAAAGAAATGACGTAACTCTAAACTATACAAGAAATTAGATGTCATGTGATATATATTAGTATGGCAATAAGCTTATTTATTTTTAGTGATAGTGGGTACTAACCCAAAAAGAAAAATCATTTTTTTCTAATTTCTTTTAAAAAGGAATAAATATGTCCTTATTTCCGTTAATAATTTATAACTTTTAGCTGTAAGTTTAGTATGAACCTCACTCATCTTTATAAATTTTTTATTTATGTTCTATTTATCTATATATATATATATGTTGGTATATCTGTATATTTGTGTTTTATATAATCCGACACCATTTGACCAATCATCATGAAAGTTGGCACATATAAGTATTTTTTCATGAAAAGATTTAAGAATTCTAAAAAATTCTATTTTTTCTAGTAAAGTAAAAAGTTTTATATACAAGAAGTGAAACAATATATATATATATATACTTTGATGGTATTCACTATATTGTTACATTTGAGAAGTTTGATACTCAGTTGATTTGATTTTCAAATGGTTTTGTTAAGTGGTTAGTGGTTATTTGGCTCTTTAGAAGTTAATGTAAATCAAAACTGAATCAAAAACCCAATTAATTTTACAAATACCTCTTCTAGCATAATTGGCTCAGCTTTTAGCTCTAAACTTATAATGCCTAAAGATTGGTTGTTCAAATTATGGCACAATCACTGTTATTTAATTACTTTTTATCATTTAAACTATTTATATAGTTAAAGCTAATATTTCAAGTGTAAGTAAAATTAAAAAATGATGAGCTAACATAGTAATAGATATAAATTTAAGAATCTTGTCTATATATATAATTGGATGTTGGTATATATATCTATGTTATTTATCCAGTCAAATTTTAATACATTGGAGCCTCACATAATGCCACCACGCATATTAACCTTGAAAGTTGGCTTACCAATACTGCTCCTTTGGAATCTTAATCCGCTAAAGTTGTGCAATGGAGCCAAACTCTCCATGAAAAAGCTGATGCCAAATGTGATTGAAGCAACAGTAATTAACAACAAATGTAAATGAAAAGATTTGCTGATTCAGCATAATTCAATGATTCCCACTAATATGCCCTTTACATTCAAATGACTACACTTTCATGTGTGTCTTGTTTTTGTGATGACAATCAACAAAGCTCAAGGTCAGTCATTGCACGTTGCCAGATTAAATTTAGAAAATCAATGTCCTTACATGGTCAACTATATGTTGCTTGCTCCAGAGTAGGAAATCCAGAAACTCTGTACATCTATATGCCAAATCAGAAATCAAAAAGATTGTTTATTTTTTTACATTAAGCTAGATGTTAGCGTTAATTTCAAAATTTTTAAGTTGGTTCAATAAAATAGCAAATGAAATATTCAATAATATTGTTCATTCACATGAATTAATTATAAAAATTTATATAGTTCATCATCTATTTATCCCAAAAAGAAAAATGGAGTTTCAACAGTATGAGTCATCTTTCATTTTTCCACTTTTTTACACAATGCATTATATATTCTAGATTACATACAAACTATCCATTTTTATATAAATAAATATACAAATGCAGTAAAATGTTAGCTGGGTTCTTCTAGCTATAATATGAATAAAAAACAATCAATTCAATATTAACTGATAATTAATAAACCTGAGCAACGCCAGGTAGCTCACCTAGTAGTATATAAATTAGGTCATTATCTAGGCAGAAATTATAGCCTTTATATTTTTTGTTTAGTAGATCAAAATATAAATCTTTACATTTATAATCTTGTTTTAGCATCTTCAAAATAACAAGATGTAAATTATTTTAAATGAATCATACTTTACTAAAATTACCTGTTAAACCTTATTTTATATCATGTACTTAAAAATTAGTAGTCCTTTATCACAAAATAATTACATAGCTTTAAATTATCTATATCAGGGGAGGTTATCCCCAGTGGTAGAGTATGTACAATCTACCACTGCCTCCCCAAGTTTGATCCCAGTAGATGAATTTTGGGTAGGGGACAATTTTGACTGTGTTGGCGTTGCACACCAATGCCCCTAACTGAGATAGCAAATAGCAAAGGTGGTCCATGGAGTTTCTGGCCTATTGTACACTGCACATGGAGGTTTACAGGTTTTATCCTCCTTTCCAATTTTTTTGATTCCTATAATTGGTGCAGTATCATCCCCAGGTCAGATCACCTTGAATAAACTTTATATTTAAACTATCTATACCATTTTAGTTTACTAAGACTTCTCCTTCTCTGCTGATATAAATAAGCTGTAAATGTAATTAGTTATCTAGACTACATCTTTATATTAAATTATTTAGTTTATAAAAAATAATTTATAGTCAATTAAAATTTTAAAATTGATTATTCAATACTAAAGTTTATAAACTTATGTAAGAACTTTAAACAAAAGTAGATATGGTGGACATATGTATTTAGTTTAGTCAAAGATTTTAAGGTAAGAAGTAATTATCTAACTATAATCTAGTAAATATAATTAGTAAAGTAGTTCCAATACCAAAGCTGCACAGATAAAAGAACTTTAAAGTAATATCTACAATAGCAACTTTTCAGATCTTTAGATTTTAATAGAAAGCTTGAACACAATAGTTACGTTATTTTGGCCAGATATATAATATTTTATTAGTCTAACATAAAAAAAGTAATCAAGGCGAATTGATCTTGGGACAAATATACCACACTGAGATTTCTTATAGCCAGTACATGATTTTGAACTTGTGTTGAACAAAACCTGCACTAGAGTGAAAGCAGGAATTACCCCGTCAGGCTAACCACCCTTTGTTAGTCAAACAAAGTCACATTGTTCTTATTACTTTTAATTTAAAAAATGCATATAGGCATCATTGCATTCTTATTTTAAATATAGTTAATACTATAAGACAAGATATATAAAAGTAAAACAATAAGACTTACTTTAGATTTTATTAATATGAAAAACAAATTAGAAGGTGTATATGAGATATGTACTGTAATTAAGTTAATTTTTGATCTATATATTTTACAAATAGAGTTTTTGTTTAGACATGTCATGAACATTAGGACCTAGAGAGGTATCATAAAATTTCTTTAGGATTACATATAATTGGCAATATGCATATACAGAAAACAGAATTAAGTTCTATTTTGCATATCAAAAACTTTTTTTAAAATTCTATAAAGAATGATATAAAAAAATCTCAATTTTAAACTTAATTCACATAACAAGATTATTTTATATTCTAATAGAAATCTGATTTATGTGCTTATTATTACTCTATACTTATACCAGATTGTGATAAATAATCTTGGGCTTGCTACAGTTTACAATCCTTTGTAAACTCAAATTTAGCCTCAATCTAGATATATGTTATAAGTGTTGAAGTTTTGGACTACTTCAGATGTCTGGTTCTTCATCTGAGATTAAATTTGAAGTTAAAAACACCTATTGTATGAGGACAATAGACCAGATATTGATAGTTCTTAAGATATTGTTGGGACTAAGTGAGGTCTGAAGGTGGGTCTTTTGAAGCTTGCTGAGGTGGACAGGTGAGAGGAGGACTTAACCTTAGTAACATGTTCAGAGGTCCCAAAAGTTAATAGTTAGGGAATTAACCACACTGGTTCAGAGGTCCCAAGAAAGAAATCAAACTTCTACTAAAGAGCCAAAAGAGGTAAAGCGTAAAAGTTATTTTATTGAGTAAGTCATTTGCACCTTAAATAGTGCTAGTAAAATAAGGGATAAAATAAGGGATATAAGGAATGATCAGCGCAAGCCCTGTTAGAACTGGGAACAGATTAGGAAATATTATCCTAAACCTTTTAGAGGATAAAGAGAAGTAGGTAACAGATAAATTACTCATAAGATAAGGTGAGGTTTGAGATAAGATAACATTGAAATAAGGGATTTGTTCCCTCCAGAGTAGAGTAGTAGTTGTTGTAAAGTTTATCAGCCAGGATTATTAACTAATAATGCAGTTTGATTATAATCTATCTTGAGTTTGTCCAATATAAATTAAATTTGGATGATGCTAAGCAAATCAAAGTTAATAATGATTTTGGGCTTTAGACCCAACAAAGCATCGATTGGTAAATTAATAATAGTAAATCTATGTTGATATTGCCCAGATATAAATAATAAGTTCGAATCCCCAAGTCAAGGCTTCATTTAAACTGTTGAGAATCCCAACAGATATAAACTTCTTAAAGATAAGCATAGAGGCTGTATTCTCCTATAAATTACTTGTACAACGGCTTCCTGCCCTGATTTTCCTGATCACAAGTAAATTATTGATATAATACAATGGTAAAGTACTAAATGTAAAAGCTTGTATATTTCAAAATACTAAATTAGCTTGTTTTTATTGTAAAAAGATTGAGAGAATTATATAGTGTTCAATGTTACCCACACCTTTACCCATGTCACCTCAACTTTTGTCACACTTAACCAGCGGCTTGCATTGAGGGTCTACAATACATTAGGCATCCCGCTGTAACACATCTCAGCCTCCTGGAAAGTGTCTTACTGAATAATTTATTTTAAGTCAGCATGTCCTCTGACGCAACTTAAAAAGCTAAACCATCAATCTCCTTTAACAATGGTACCACATAACAAGGCAGTTCATATCAATAATTAGTAATTAGTTCAATAGTAACTTGATTGTCATTAAAAGCCAATTCAGACTTAACCAACAAAGCCCCTTAATCCTAGGTCATTTAGTCAAATATGATAAAGTGGAACTTCTAGGCCAAGAGTCCTAAGTTTCATTTGTACCTAGAATAGTTTAAATCATTAATCAATGATATATCTTGTAACGCACTGGCTCCTTCCAGTGAGCCACGAATGAGTTGGGCAACAGGATCCATGTTAAAGACCATAGGGTGTACAAAAATCCTGATACTCCCTCAGCAATCCTTCCACTGGCACACTTGAGGTGATTCCACCCATGTGCTTCACCAATGAACCTTGGGACTGAAACGTCCATTCACACGTCCCCTGACCTCTAGGCGACAACAGAACCCTCTCTCTCTTCATATTAAACTGTGGGCAGAAATGGTGCCACCATCTCATCCCCAGCACCACTGAATGTGGCAGGTGAGCTACGGCGTGAAACTCCTCCCTGAATACCTCCGGGCCTTGCCTCAACAGGACCTTGGCCTGCACTCGCCATACCGCCGTTTTTTTGGAGGCGTCTGCCAACGTCACCCATCCATCCTTCTGTAATGACAATCCATGGCTTCTTGCCCACTTCTCCTCAACATAATTTTCCCCAGCTCCGGTGTCAATCAAAACTAAAACTTCACCGCAATCCCTTCCTTCATCCCCCACAAGCACATTGATGGGCAAAATCAGATAAAGATAAGATGAAGTAAGTGGTTTATTTTGAGGCACCGGATTCCCCGGCTTCTTATGAAAATTATAAGGAGCCTTCTTATTCTGAACCTCAGGATCCTGAGCGGTAATCTTGATGGGAATCCCTGTCTCCCACACCTCAACCATACCCTCAGGATTTCCTTGACTCTTCTTCCCTTCCTCCACATAGATAAACCCCTTAGAACCATGTATGGGCTCTGAACCTGCCCTTCTTCCACCACTCTGTCCTCAGAATCCCCCTGGGGGTCACACAAATTCCTGACGGGCCCGTACCAAACTCAACTGTCACTCTACCTGCAAGGCTAAACCCACCTCTTCCTCCAACGTCGCTGCAGGTTTCATTGCCGCCATTGCCAATAATAAATCAGCTTGCAAGTTTTGGTGAAACATGCGCGGAAGCTGAGACTCAGGTGCCTTTGCTGCTCTTGCCAATGCGCGGAACATCTGGCCATACTCCTCCACTGACTTCTTCCCTTGACCACACTGCAGTAACGCCACCCAGGCCGAATCCTGCGCCTCATCTGGACATGCTGCATGGTCAATCCAATCCAGACATTCCTCCACTGATACGGGTAACCCTGACTGCTCTTCTAAAAGTTCTTGCACCCAGTTTGACTGCTTTACTGGAAGTGCCAACAGAACCTGACTTAACTGCAAGGCAAACGAATCCTCTCCACCCGCTGCCTTTGTCAAACGTCCCTGAAACTGAACCCGGCTAAACGTCTGGTGGATCAGTTCCAAGTCTTCCAATTTTAAAACCGTGGGAATTCTTCCTTTGTCCTTCCCAGGCCCTACCACTTTCCCACCATTCCGGGACACACACTCTAAAACCTGGTATAATTCATGAAGCAAAAAGGCAGTGGAGAATATCACCATCAAGAGTGTTGCAGTATGGTTATACCACTTTGGAAACACAACTTCTTCTGGTACCTCCTTTGCTTGCCACCACAACGACAGGAAAGTAAATGAGTTTTGGTTAATGTAATGCACTGGCTCCTTCCAATGAGTCACGAATGAGTTGGGCAACAGGATCCATGTTAGAGACCATAGGTCTGACAAGACTCCTGATACTACTCTCCTGGTGCGCGCGCTACAAGATTGGACAAGCACCCCCTGGAAAATAGTTGCAAGTATACTTAATCCCAGCAACATGCCTTGACTCCAAGACAAGGTATAGAGGGAGGCAATAGCCCTCCCAAGCTCACTCTCAAAGTCCAATTCTTGTTGATTTAAGCCAAACATGGCTGCAGTTATGCAATATCTTTAAAATAAACCCAAATTATAAATATGAATTTTAGGTTATTTTATTTAATGTTTAGCCAAGTTGATAGAAAACAGAACTGAGGAGCCTCCAGCTCCCAGTTCCTTCCCTATATACACATGCTAAAAGCTAAAATAAAATATAATATAAGCTTATGGTGCCAACTTGAATGATGTTTGGTGTAAACTTTACAGCAGGATCGCGGAATCTTTACTCAATGGTTCTGTGCCAGTTCCAATCCTCAATGGTTCCGCGCCAGTTCTGTTTCGAATCCCAATTGAACCGTGAAACTCCCAAGCACCCATTTCATTCCATTCTCAATTCGAATCCAAATTAAATCTTGAAACTACCCATTTTACTCGTTTTCTGTTTTGTTCCGACTTGGACGCCCATCTTGCTCCTTGGCCTACTCCAAGCTCCGGCCCCTTAGGCATCCTTGCCAGAACCAACGCCCCCTCCTCCTCCATACATACAGACACAGCCTGCCCTGTCTTACCAAAGATCAGGGCAATGTGATGCTGAGGATAGACCTCAACTGTCACATATCTGACATAAGATATAATAAGCTAGATGTAAGCCAATATTATATCCCGTGTATCTAATCTACCCAACAATTCAGATACATTTAACCATTCAACAGTAAGCACCATAGATGGAATCCAAAAGTTTAATACTAAATTTACTTTTTTTTATTTCTAACACTTTTTAGTAGTTATTCTTATGCTTACTGTGGCTATAAAATTGATAATGCCTATATCTGGGAATCATTTACCACCTCATTTTTGGTAAAATTATGTTAAGACTAGCTTATAGTGTTTGCGCTGTTAATAAAAATCAACATGTTTTTAAAACAGTAAGTTGGTAAAACCTTTAGATACGCTCAGATGACTTTGTCTTAGTCTGCATGAAGATGGTTATAATAATCTAGCAATTGTAAAGTTGTATCTTGTTTATATTGGGTAATCTGATCAAGGGACGGACATTACCAAAAGAGAATAAATTGAGCCAAAACGCTAATTGAGAAATTATGGCACCAAAACAAAAATAAACCCAACCAGGTTTTAAAGTGGCAAACTTTTAACCAAACATGGCCGAGATGGAGTGGTATTGGGAGGTGCTTCCTTGACTTTTTTCCTCCTATAGTAGAGTGTGTGCTAAAGATGAGACCAAGGGCTTGGGGCATCAGAGAGTGGGGTAAATTTCACTCAAGAAAGGAATATTAAAGGACAGGCGTGCAGCAATGTGGCCATAAATATACTTAGCAAGATTATGTTCAGTTTGAAGACTAGCATTGAGAAGTTTGATAGTGGTGACAATATTGTCTTGTTTTAATTTAAATTTTGGGATCTTTTCCTCCAACACAACATTCAGTATTAATTTGTGGCCTTTCTTGTGGTAGTTGAGGAGGTCACACTCATAAAAAATTAAGCCTGGTAGTCATGGGACTACTGGTAGACAGGGAATCATGGGCAGACTTGTGCTTTGGGAAGGAATGAAGGGTTGGTTAAATAGTTCCCAAGATATTTAAGTTTTAGTGGAGCAATTTAGAAATTTTTGGCGCAAAAACACCCTCACGCAGACAAAGCCTAGAGGCGAGTGAAGTCAGTTGTCAAAATTCTCAGTTATATTAGTGGAAGGGCGCCAAGTGACTCTATCACCTGACACCTGGTTTGCTGGGATTGGTTGAGCAGTTCGTGAGATAGTGATATGCTGAAATTACATTAAAACATAACAGTCAATTTTCATGAAACGTGCGGGTAGGACATTACATTCTTATGGATTCCATGTCAAAAGGTTAAGCGTAGATGGGTATTGGGGGTGCTAGACTCTTTGCAAGCATGTCAACAGAATTAACTGCAGCTTTTTATAGGGGATGCCAACCTTTTAAGAAAACAGTTCAACAGCAAGTTGGTGATCACTTTAGAATGGTTTGGCGTTCATTTGGTGGTCATAAAACAAGGGGAATTAAGCGTCATAATTGGAATTTATAAAAAATTTGAGATGAAGATCAGAAGGTTCAATGATATAAACTAAATAAGAAACATCAGTCAATAAGCTTAAAAATTCTGGCTAGATTGTATTGGGCATTTACATAAGGTCAAGGTTGATTAAGCAAATGGGAAGGTGCTTGGGAGAGAATGGTGGTCTGAGCCTCCTCCTGATTAGCCAAAGGATTATTTGGTTACTGAGGCTGGTTAGGTAATTGGAGCAAGGAATTTTCGTGGTGTTTTTATAGCAACTGAACGGGTGGTGGGGAACTTGCAGTAAGGTACCCCAGGAAGATCCGTCGTTGTGATTTTGGCTTCAGAATTGGTGTCAGAAGCAAATTTAATGATAACTGTCATAGTTTTTGGTGTTTTAATGTAAAACAGATAGGGAAAATTGGTGTCCATTGTTAACGCGCACCCAGAAGAAATGATTTGGTGAAGATGTAATGCAGGAACTTTGGGCTTTAGGTTTGGAAATATATGAATGGAAAGGAATTATAGTATTGGTAGCACGGTTAATAGCAAGACATTTGGCACCATTAGGTGCATTGAAGTGGATATGGAGGTTGAGCCATAGGATGAGGGACCTGAACTTAGTCCCTTATACAACGCCTGGAGTGGGAGGTGAGATGGGAGTTTGGTAAAGCTCACCACCATCATAATGTTTATGGGTAGGTGAGTATGAGTCATATGGATTAGAGTATTTTTACAAATTTTTTGGTTCTCTGCCATATCAGCATCCTCTTCATAGGGGAACCTACTTTAAAATAGTCTTAAAAGGGTAGAAGTCAATAAAGCCTGCTGGCACAAAAGTGGTGGTGGAAAGCTCAATTATTGCTTTGTTGATATATGGTGATAATCTCCTGTAATTAACTTAGAAGCAAAATTTAATATTATAATGAGGGAGGTCAAGATGGTGGGGGAAATTTAGGTGGACAAATGTAAGGTGAAGTGCCAAGCCCCTTGGAGGAACACAAAGGTGTTTTTTTACCTGATTGACTAGTCAAAATAGTCCTAACTTGTTTCCCTATAGGGTGGAAAATGTTATAGGGTGGTACACTGCTTCCCCTTACTTGAGCAACTGGCAGTGGAGCTAAGGACATAGTCAGTGGATGGTTCTATGGCAGTGAATTTAAAGTAAACTGTAAATTAAAAAATTTCTCAGAAATGACTTTTAGTGGAGATAAAAAAATTCTTAATTTTTTTATAACCAAATAAGTTATAGATATCTATAAAAGCACTTTTAAACTTGCATTTTAAAAGGCTTTACAGATATAGAGATTTTTATTCAATCATATTTAACTTTTATTTTGACCCTTGGTATAAAAAATATTTCCTACTAAGAGGGTTCATTAACTTGCTTCAAAGTTTTTTCAAGTTACTAAAAAGTAATATAATAAAACCAATTAGCTTTTTCTTACCATTACATTTTAATTATTAGCTATTCTTTAAATTCCTCTTGTTAGATGAAGAAAGTTTATCAGCTATTAGTGATGGTTTATCTTGACATTACATTATTATTTTATGATAAGTTTTAGTCTTATATAATAAGACTAAACAACAAAGATTTTATAAAATAATTTTTCTTTTAGTTATAATCTAATTTTATGACAAAGTGCTAGTACTTTGTACCTCAAGAAAAACATAAGTCTATATGGTCTCCATAGTGTATATTACTTAATAAGGTAAATTGATTGTAATTATGTTTGACACTAGTACTAACACAGCTTTTCTTTAAAATGTGATTATAGTTCTTATCAATATGGACGCCAGATTTTAAATAATAAGGTTGAAAAGCTGTTTATCAGGTTTTAAACTCCAAAAAATATATTTAATTAAAATTTAGGCATAGTTAATAAAGAACCATGATAGTTTATGATAATAGTTGAGTAATCTTAATTAGTTAATTTTCTTTTGTAGTACAACTTACTTAAAATTGCAAATATCAAAGCTTATGCCCTAAAGCTTTGGATTATATATTGCTTTTATTAAACACGTATAATCAAATGTTCATATTTGTCCTTCTTGACATTGTAGTCATTTTTTGATATCAAATATAACAACCATAACTGTCAAAGACTGGAATTACTTTAGTCCAGTTTGGGATGGCAAGCGGTAATTAACTTTTAATAAAAAGCTTAGTATAACAGAAGGAAAGTGCATGCCAAGTAGTGAATAACAGTGGCAATTGGCATATGAAAACTATATAAGTAAAGAATGCTTAAACAAAATTTATTTCTGTCAAGCTCAGGACACCATATGTTCTTAGACACAGAATTAATGCTACAGTGGTTTGTTCACCTAATCAAGTTTATGCATCAACTTATATAGTTTTGCCAGGGTAGTAATTAGGAATTGACATGTTTGTGATGGCTTATAAACAGATCTTATTGGTCTATAGCTTTATTTGGTATATAATTATGTGGGACTAGTACTTAAAAATTATATTACAAATTAATTTCCATTTAAAATTTTCTGACTTCAAAGTTCTAACAATGGTATGTATTATTTAATATTTTCTTCACTCCCTGGACTTACTACAAATTATTATGTATGTGGAAGTAGAACTATTATCTTTGAAAGCTTCTGATACTACTGTTTTTATATACCTATTGAAAGGTTTTATAAATTTCTTATTATCATTGTAAAAGAGTTTGGTATGCAATTGAATGACTCAATCTCTTTGAAATAGAGTTTACTGCGTAATTAATTGACTTAATATCTTTGTAATATGCTCTGATTCACAATTAGTTAAATCTGACTTCACCACATTTTTATTGATTTAGTGGATAGTATTTAAAATCTTTAAATGTTCATCTTGTCAGGATTTTCCTTAAAATGACTGCAAATCTCTACAATTATAAATACTATTATTTAATAAAGTCCATTATAGTTTTCTGATGATTTTATAGATATTTGAGTTTGGCACAACTTACCAATACATCCCTTGATTTAGTCTTATACTAACTGTGAGGCTTTCTAAGGCATTCTACCCTCTTTATTCTCAGAGTGCTCATGTTTAGCATTTCCAAGCAGTTTAATGTTGAGAGAATTAGGCTTTTATGAGAAGAAATCCCTCATCTGAACCACTAAAATGGTACATTCTACTCCAGGTAAGTAATCTCCTATCACTACACATAATCTTGATTTTTTCTAATTTATCAAATCCTTCTTAATTTTTATGGCAAGATCGCTCAAATTATTCATAAATATTGATTCCAATTACCAATTTCATATCCCTTTTACATATCCAAGAAATCACTTCTCATTTTATAAATCTTATGTGCCAATTAAGTACTGAAACTCCTAGGAGGAGCTCATCTAGGTTTTGGAAATCTAAAATAGTTTTAAAGAACTTGATTAAGAAAAAGACAATCTATGGCGTGCCCTATCATTCCTCTCACCCACAATTCTTATGCCAACTTTACAATTCTGACACTTTTCTATATGTGATCAAAAATAGCTTACAATTGGAGAAGATATCACAGGTTCAGGTATTCCAAGAACATCACAGCTACTGAAAATGCCCATTCCCATTTTTATAAGCCAGTTCTCTCACTTGTGAGGCTAATGTCCAAAGAATTTTATGTATCATGTTGTGCATATCAGCCGAAATTCACCGGCTAAAGTAGCTTACCCCTTGTTAGATTGAGGGCTTAGGGGGCTGTAATAGTACTAGTTCCTTGGTGCCTCAGGCGGTTCCATAAAACACTTCTTTGCTTACCAACGCAAAATGGGGGTCCCAAGTTTTTACATAATAGGCCAATCAAACTTCATCCTTCTGCTGGAGTGCAATGTGGACCTGCCCATATTTCCACTTCTGTTCTCCCAAAACCTGATCCAAGTGAGTAGGTTTAGTTTGTTGGTTTGCGTGTCACCTTGTGTGGCTCCTTCAGTTAACCTGTGTGGGCCAATGATTTTTGTGCGCTGAAAAAAACCTTGAAGTAGTACATTTCCTTTTCCATAACCTGATCTACAGTTGCCTCCAGATGTTTCTCTAGAATTTCGTAGCAGTGTACATGCCTGTCTCACAATGGAGTTTACTCCTGCAACTCATACATTACCTTGCACTCTCCCTAAGATGTTGTCAGTTAATTTTTGGTCTGGCGCCCAATGATGGGGTCTCCAACTTACTACCCTCACTCAATATCCCTTCTTGTGCCCATTTGTACACTGCCTGTCCAACAACCTCCCATTGCCCACCTGTTTCCCAAATTATAGTATCTTACTTTTTGTGCTCTTCTCAACTGTAATGCCATTGTGAAATTACTGTACCCCTCCCATAGTGATTCTCCCTTGGTATATTACATTCCTAATATCAGAATCTTGATAAAGCTTGGAAAAAGGAAAAGGAAATTTAAGACTTTCTTAGGTCTTCTACCCACTTTCTTCTCAGACTGCTCCTGTTCCCACATTACCTAGTGGCTTTATTACTGAGATTGTAGGCTCTTATACAGAGAAATCTCTCAGGTGCACTTTTATAATGGCACGTTCTACTAAAGGTAAGCTATCCCCTGCTGTCATCCATTTTCTGACTTTTACCAATTCCATGAATCCCATTTTTGATTTCATAACATTACAAATTTGTTAAAAACATATGTTTTCTAACCCTTAATGCCAGCACCAATTTTTAAATTTCCTGATAGCCTTTACACTTATTGGCACTGAATCTGATACAGAGCTAAACAGAGGAATATGCTTTAATGTTGCTTATAGTTGGATGTAATATTTATAATAAAAACAAAGAAAGGGGGCCAGAACTATCAGAATGGTCAAGGCTTTCTAAACAGCCTCATATATATTTTCTAAAATAGAAAGCTTAGGTTAATAAATATAAGGATTGATCACTGCTATTTTGTAGCTTCTGATATTTATATGGAATTAGTGACATCATGTCTTGGGAGTCTCTTGGGGGCCAACAATTAAGATCTTTCATTTTTCCAGGGTGTGGTGGAGAATGCATTTACTTTTTACTTTTGACATTTTACTTTCTTATAGTTTTTAATAAATCATTTTAAATTATTAAGTCCTTGTGATGAAAGCAGAATCTCCCATTTTCCCTCTACTCTTAGAATTAGTACCCTTGTGGAGTTGGCATTGTCAATTGATGTGTCTAATAAGAAATTAGGTTCAACTTTGACTTTCTTTTATTCATCTTTGTTTGATGTTTTTGAACCCACAATGCTCCCCTCAAGTTCATGTAATAAGGGTACATAAGCTCTTGAAAATCGTCTATGTACTTGGTTGACCACCATTCTTTGGAAAACGTCAACAACTAATATTGTAACTCTTGTTTTGCAGAACTTATAAGGTCCACACTAGTAAGTGGCAAGTCTATTAATTCTCCCCCCTGGGTTGAGAGTGATAAAACTTTCTTAAATATTTTAAGTGGCATACCAGCTGGTATGGTCATTGTAGTTTACTACAAGCAGTCTCCTTAGCGGTTTGAACTAGGGCACCAATAAATAATGATTTAAAAGGATAGTTTTATTAACTAGAGATTGTGTTGTTATTTTGATCTTTTCAGGTGTGGTAGAAGATAAAATATATTAAGGCTAATTTAAAGAATGGGTTCACTACCATAAAGTGACTAAAGGGGGGCTTATTAATCACTTGATTGTAATTAACTTGTCTTCCATACAAGGCACTTGGCAAAAAGTTATTCCAAACTAGCAGGTCAATAGAGGCCATCTTTATCATTATAAAGAGTGAATGTGACATTAACTTTTTTAAAGGCTCAAATTTGCGAATGGATTATAGGGGCTCAGAAGATTATTAATAATGAATAAGATATCTAATTCTTGTACTACCTCAGAAGTGAAATTTAATCCATTGTCAGATAATAGTACCCTAGGATTGCCATTTTTCATAAAGTTGTGTCAATACAAAAATGATGTGTTAGCTCAAGTGGCGGCTGTTTGAACTGATACAGCTTTAATACTTTTTTTGTTTTAATCCACAGCTAGTAATTAGTATATTGATGACCATGTTTCCTGTTAGTAATGGCCAATAGAATAGATGCTTAAGGTGTAAAAGGGGGCTGAAGGTGCAACTACCTGATTTTGGAAGCTCAGTTAGGTTTATTGTGTTGTTGACGTGTGATACAGAAATTAAATACATTTTGGATGGAATCTAACATATCATCCTAAAGTATTAAGACTTAAACCTTTTAAAAATTTATTGTACTGCCTGATGGCTGGTTGTAGTTTGACCTTCTATAATTACTTCTGTCCAATTGGAGGTACATAAATAGGAAAGCCACTTTCTTCTATACTAACTTGTATATACTATTGGATTTTTCATATTAGTTGCATTTTGTCTAAAAATAACTTTTTATTTATGAAGACTCCATAGTCCACAAATCATTTTCTCAGAGGATATTATAAAGGAGGTCATTATCAGCAGCTATTATCTTCAATATTGTCAATCTTAAGAGGACTACTGACATTTTTGTGCATTGTGACAGAACAATAGAGATTAGTTAGTCAGAATTTTGTATTTGTAAGGCCCACTGAGCCAATCGTCCATCAGTGACATGCATCTTCTGTAGCTACAAAAGGGAAGTGTGATCAGTTATCACAGTTAGTGTATCCCATATAAAAAGAGAAAATGCATGATGGCAAGGATTATGACCAGAGACTTGCACTCAATGACACTACAATTCCTTTTTAATTTAAGTAGTCTGAATAAAATATGTGATTGGTTGGTCTACTTGGTTTTCATATAAGGTGCCAATATCACAATGACTGTCATGAAAACGAAAAATCAAAAGAATACATGGCTTCCAGTATGGGTACGTCAGCACCCAGCGGAGCACCCAAAAATGCCAGGGGCACAGCGGTTCTGATGAATCTGAGAATGGAAGTTTTATCATTTAAGTGAGGGAAATTACAAATTTAGGAACGTACCAAAGGCCCTCAAAGCTAACCAAATGGCTACAATAAGGCTCCTGCGGGTCTTGATGGGCCAACCCCAATGGTGTAAGTGGCAATAAAGGCAACAACTCCTCAGGGTTATTCTATTTCTGGCCTTTTGGTAGTAGTATCTTAATACTAATATGGTTTGAGATGCACAGGGTATTCTAAGTCATTTTTAATAGGCATATTCATAATTTTCATCATCAGTAACAAAAATCTTTATTTTTATTTTTGTTTGATTTCCATTTAATTATAGCTTTAGGATTGTTCCACAATTTCTGGCTTGGTTTAAACTGCTGTGCAGAGTCAGCGGCAGACCCTATATGGTAGACTTAATCCCCTACAATAATGGGTTGGGCTCTTGTAGGAGAGATGCTCGGTGTAACCCAAATGAATGGGAACCCAAATGGATTAGTGTAGAAGCGCTCCTTATCTGTTGGAGGTGTTCTGGAATTGGCTACTGTGGGAGCATATGGGTACAGTTTGCATCAAACCACTAATGGGTCAATGGAAAAATCCTGGCTGTGCGAGTGTGTAATGTGCAGCAGATCAGAACTTGTTGTCAAGGGTTTATCTTCTTAAAACTTGGCAACGGTCCGCTGAGTGGCTGGCTCAATATAACAAAGGCCCACTCAATAATCATTTGGGCAAGACTTGAGCGGTGTCATGCTCTTCTGGATTGAAGGAAAAAACTGGAAATGGTATGGAAGATGGCATCTAAGTAAACTAAGCAGAATCTATATGTATTTTATTTAAATAAAAGGTCAGATAAAATTTGAATTAACTACAACTTCCTAGGAGGGATGTTGCTTATATAGAGGGGGGTAGAGAGCATGGGTGAGGGGCCTAAAATGGCCTGTTCCTGGGGCCCCAGCAAACACATTTCAAATTGGTCTGAATAGGGAAAAAGGATATGGATTGGAGAGTCATCTAAAAGCTTTAGATTAAGTCATATAAATTTTGATACTGACCTCCCCAAGATCAGGGCACATTTAATATTAAAGTAATAATTTGAGACAAATTGATTTATATTGGCATACTTGTGCAGCCATTTCTACCAAATTTTGTTCCAATGTGTCAAACAATTGGCATAGCCTTGGGGCTTAATCAAGGAAACAAAATGTTGATCTATGATCCATTTTATTAAAGAATCAATCTGACTTTTCCAATCTGTTAAAGATTACTTGGGATTCATGGTAATTTTGAATTTTTTCTGGGACTTTTTAGGTCACTGAGATGAGAGTGGGATGAGCCCTAGGGAACTTCCAAAAGCCCTTGGATTTCACTACCTCTCTACAAACCGCTTATATAAATTTTTCAAGGAAGAAGAGGATAATTTGGCAGAGAAGAAGGATCTATGGATTCAGGATAGTGACTCACCAAGCATCTACAACGCGAGCTAGGTAAATCAACTATAATAAGTAGTTCACTGGAATCTTAGGTACTCTATTATTATGGTAGGGATGCTGGTCAAATTCTAAAATTAAGGTGGTGTTATTTCTGAGTTACACTGACTGCAACATCATTTGTGTTAGTAATCAAAAGAAAACGCCTATCAAAACTTAAGATGTATTAGTACAAATGTCTTTTCTGGTGCTATCTGTAAGGTATCAAATGACTGTTTTATATTTATTTGAGGAAAGCTGACCAGGGGACAAATATTACCGAAAGAGAGAAAGAAAGAAAGCATTGACATGAAACCTGAGCAGGGTCAACTCCATCAAATAAAGACTTTTCACCTCCTGATCAGGACTCAGATTTTTATGGTTACTTCATGGGTAAGGTTTTCGTGTTATTAGACCTACTAATTGCCAATAGCTTCCTTTGGCTGGCACCCTGATCGATGTGTGAAGAGCAGGAACCAAGCCCACAACCTTCAAGTTGGTAGCCGTATGTCCTACCAACTCTCCTTCCACCCTATGTCAAATGACTGTTGTACTAACTCCATTGGAAAGGTGTATAAATTTGTAAAAAATGGACTAAAAATTCAGAGATTGGTGTATCCTCTTTAGGTTGGGATCACAAAGTGTTAAAATTGGACTATGAATCAGCAAGCTTTTTATTGTGGGGGATGAACTGGTGGCAGTAACCTAACATTCCTGAGAAGACCTGGACCTCTCTCAAACTCTTTTTCTAGGAAATCTTGCATATGACTGTAACCTTATCTGAGAGCGGTAGATCCCCTCCTTGATCATTTTATAACCTAAAAATTTCAACTCTCAATGTAAAATACATTTTTAAGTTCATTATTTGGAGAATCTTTTAAAGATCGTCCAAAAAAGAATATTAATAGTTAAGGCGAGAATTAAAAGGTTTAAGAAAAAATGTCAATATTGTCTAAATACCATAACGAAGGACATATTAAAGTTGCAAATGGTGCCATCCATGCCTCACCAGAAAATAGCAGTAGCGTTGCATAGTCTCTGCTACATTTTTTTGGGTTTGAAAAACCCTCTTTAGTTATCAGTGCACACTTAGCTCGTTATATAGGGGCTAAGTCTATCTGACAGTATCTGATTGTCAGATCCATCACCAAAAATAACTGAAAGCAGGCCATTATCTGTTGAAAAACTATGTTTTGTGGTAATGGGTAAGTTACTTTCTTTGTAAATAAGTCTAATTTTTAATAATCCATCACCACTCTATAGGTTCTGTCTTTTTTTACCAAAACCAGAGGCTAGGCCCAAGGGCTTTTTGAAAGTTTTCAGTAGTCCAGCTTCAAGGAGCTGCTTTAACTAAACTGCTGCCTGTGCTTCATCCACTTTTTACTTTGAAGGGCTTAGATTGTAAGATAAGGCGTCTCTAGTGTCTATTAATGAGTCACCCCATTTTGTCTCCCACAGATTATAAAGCCCAGAGGAGCAGATTTCATGAAATAGAACCGATAATATTTTAGCCCCCTCACATTGGGTAGCATAAGTATCAGTTCCAATGTTGTATTCAATAGTGGCTATAGTAAGGGGATCAATCAGCTAAAAAATCTGTAAGGTACCAAACTTGTAATCTAAGCACTTCTTCAACTGGTAACATGAGAACATATGATACAGAGTAGCTTTTCCTATGAAATAAAGTTAAGGGTTTATATTCCCAAATAGGACTGAAATGTTTCCCAAAAAGCTGGGCCCAGTATGCTTGAGCATGGCAGTATTAACTTAATGGAAGGTTCTCTACACCACAAATCTTCAATATGTTCATAGTGGAATGTTTATCTGAATCTGGGCATCAACAATGACTTGCACCCTGGCATTAATTACCATCTGATAAGGAGCATACAAGGGCATTCCTTCCTTGATGTCAACATCTGTAGGGGTCATCTTTACTTGAGTCTCTATGACGTATTGCTTTATCTTCTAGGTGGTTCATTAATCCTCCATGAGTCAACCCTCATTTTACTTTTGTCCTTTTTGTTGATAGAGTATTGAAGATAAGTGGTAGGCTTATTCCAATAGAGAAACTAATACACAGACAGATTATAGTCCCCAAGTGTTCACGCAGAAATAGAGTCCCTAGTACTAAATTGTAACTTTAGTACTCTATAACCACAGTTGGGCATAATGGAAAAGTTTTTAACGATATATGGATAGGTTTGAGTAGGCATAAAGCGACTTAGTGCAATAGGGCTTAGCCATCTCATAAAACATTGTGTTGGAGATCCTGCGCGACTTTAACTCAACTAACTTAGATAAAGCAATAGCAGAAAGACAGTATTGAAAATTTTGTAGATTTTTAACTTGGTAATTTAGTCTTAATTTGGCAACAAAATCTCCAATTTGGGGTTTTAATGTAAATAAAAAAGCTGAGGAAGTACCTAAAGAACAAGAGTAATCAATATTATAGTCACTATTTTTTAATGTTATTTCATCATAAGCATTTGCTGCATGAGGATCTTATATAGTAACCCAAGAAGAAATTCGTTGAGGCGTGGTCTGGTTGTCAAAATGAAGAGCCTCTCCATTTATGTTGATGCATCTTTTCTCCCTTTCACCTGCTATTCTTTTATAAAATTCCTCAGCTATGTTGCAACGTCTTCCACAATAAGTGCACTAAAGATTCTTTTTAATTCCTCATTTTTTCTCAAGAGCGTGAACCTGGAGATGTCTGTTGGGATTGTAACTTGGCTTAGTCACTTTCTGGAGCAAGCGGCTGAGATATGAACAAGAGCTTCTTTGATGTCATAGATGATTTTAAAATTCTCTTAATGCCACGATATTAATCTTTTATCTAGGAAGTAAGCCAAAGCTGATATAGCAGAAGTGATTTTGTTGTTCACTAAGATGCAATTTCAAGCTACCAGGGTCTGCGCTTCATACTAAACCAATATCAAATTAGTTCAAAGATTCTTTCCTTTAAGTAAAATTGGCATAAAAGTTTTCTTTACTGTCACCAAAGTCTGAAAATGATATCAAAGCTAATTTTAGAGGAGAGTTTGAAAAAAAGATGGAGAGAATATAGACTACTTTGTTGTGTTAGAAAGCTTTGATATTTGTAGGGCGTGTGTGGATATGGTGCCTCAGGAATCTTCATGGGACCATAGAATCCGGATCTTTTACTGCCTTCCAGATTGATTGCCTTGTTGGCGCCCTCATTGTACTGTGTCATCCTCATGAACATGGGAGTGAAGGCTGATTTTCCAAGTTTCAGGAAGTGTGGACAAAATTCCTTAAGGTGATTTAATTAATTTTCATATGTGTAATACTTCCTGATTGAATTTGGTTTCAATGCCTTCAGGATGAGGTTCCGTTTGCACTAGTTTGATAGTTGATTGGTCAAGGCTTAATTCAGGATCAGGGATTTCAGCTTGATCATCATCTCAAATCCTGACAAAGCCACCTCAAGATTTTGTCGGAGGGGAGTATAGGGCTGGAGGAACTGGCCATGAACCCAATTCATCACTATCCCCTGATTGACATAAGCAATGGAGTACTCAGAGTTCACCTTGTGAATTACCTTATAAGGTCCAGACAAAAGGCCGTTGAGCTTATTCTGTCAACCTCCTGGTTGATGGTAATAGAAGAGAATAATATTACCTAATTGAAAAATGGATAAGGAGGGTCAGCTGACATTTAATTGAGATGGATCCCTTATAATGGTGGTGACAATGCATTATGTGGTTAGGGCTTGAAGCTTGAAAATTCCATTAGCTAGAGCCCTCGTGGTCAGATTGGAGTTCTTAGGAGCGGAGTTTTAAGCAAAGGCTGAACGCTACCTAGGGAGCTGAGGAACAAGTCCATATAGTGCTTGAAAGGCGACATTTTAATGACTCAGTGGTATCTTATTCTGTAGTCAAGCAAGGCTCTGGGTAAATAATAATTCCATCAAATGGGGTCAGAGATGGCCATCTTCCATAAAATAGAGAAAAGGGTTCTATTAGCATGTTCCACTGCCCTATTAGTGGATGGTTTGTAGGGTGTGGATAAACTTTGGTTAGTGCCAAAAAGCGAAGTAAGTTTTTGGACTACCTGCAAGGTGAAATTCAACCCATTGTCCAAAAGTAAGGTTTGGGGCACCCATGCTGGGTGAAAATGATCGAACTAAGAAGTGAGTTATGACTCTGGCAGTGGCAGCTGGGAACAAAGTTACTTCAACCCATTTGGTAGATGATCCACGGGCTAGGAAGATATATTTATGACCTTGCAGTCTAGTGGGAAGAGTGCCTATCTCATTAATGTTAACAACAATGAAAGGTCCTGTCCGGGCAATAACTTAGTGTTGATATCAAGGGCTGTCCCACTCTTGGTTTGTGCAAATCATACAGGCCTCCAGGGCCTCTTTGATGATCTTCACTAACCGGTCCCACTAGCATCATGACTTCAACCATTCTTGAGTCTTCTTAACTGCCAATGTACCACAGCCATATGGTCCTCTAAGATAACATCAGTTTAGGAAGTAGGGCGGATACAAGGGAGCCTTTCTTATTGACCCTCTTGTAGAGGCCTCTCCTTGATCTGAGTGTCCTGGGTCATCTTTTGGAGCTCAGGTTGGACCTCAGGCGTTTTTCAACTTTCAATGTTTGGGTCTTTTGCCCAGATCATACAGTCAGTATTTCTCAGGGGTCAAGGCAGCCAACACCTGCATCTTGAAGAGGCCATCAGCAAATTTATGAAAAAGCGCCTGCATGACGAACAATGGTTAAATCATAGCTCTGCAATCATAAGAACCATCTGGCTAAGAAGTTATTTGGGTCATTCATCTGCTGGAGCCACTGTAGCGAGGAATGGTTGAGACAATGGTAAAGGGTGTACCATGGAGATAAGGCCGAAAATGGGCAATAGCTAGCAAAGAAGCCAGTAACTCCCTCTCAGTGATGCTGTAATTGAATTCAGCCTTACTTAGAGTCTTGCTAAATTATGCCACTGAGTGGTTGTTCTGATTATCGTCATTATGGGATAGGATGGCTTGATGGCAATAACGCTCACATGTGAACAGCAAGAAGGGTTGTTCGAAACTTGGGTGGACTAAAATGGGTTTAGTGCAATGGGCCGTCCTCAACACATTAAAGTCCTGTTCTTTTACATTTGCCATACAAAAGGCACGTTCTTCTGCAGAAGGTAAAATAAAGGCTCAGCTAGGTCAGCAGGTTGAGGGATAAACTGGCGATAATAAGCCAACCATGCCTAGGTAAGCCTGTATATCCTTTAAACTCTGAGGGCGCGACATCTTTTCTATGGCGTTGACTTTGTCCAGTCTGGGCTGGATGCCATCATTTGAGACCTTGTGTATCAGAAAATCTCTTCAATTAGAAGTAGCAATCTGAAAATTTGAGCTTTATCAAAGCCTTCCAAAGCCGATTTAAAACTTTTTGAAGATGCTTGACATGTCTATTAAAGGTTCATGAGGTTACAGTGACGTTGTTGAGGTTAGGACACACAAAAGCTTCAAGTCCTCGAGGATCCCATCCATAACGCGTTGGAAAGTGGCCAGCGCATTACTGAGGCCCTGGAGCATCCTCATGGGCTTAAATAGCCCTTCGTTGGCTATAAGTGTGCACTTGGATCAGTCTTTGGGGCGAGCTCCACTTGCTAGTATCCACTGGTAAGGTCCATGGCTTAAAAGTACTGTGATCTGGTAAGAAGTCAAAGTGAGTCATCAATTTGGAGAAAAGAATAAATGTCCTTTTTGGTGATGGAGTTGAGCCGTCAATAGTCCATCACCACCCAATACCTTCCATCCTTCTTCCAAACCAGCAGGAGAGGAGAGGCCTAAGGGCTGTGCGAAGGAACTAAGAGTCTGACTTCAAGCAGTTTCCTAAGCTCCGCCACCACATGAGTTTCTTCAACCTTACTATTTCAGTAAGGTTAAGACTGTAAGGGGGATGTCCCCAGTCTCCACATAACGAAGAACTTTGTATATTCACCCATAGTTGTATTCAAGGCCAAAAATTGATCTGAATACACCTCCAATAATTTGTGAACTTCCCACTATTAGTCTTCAGTGAGATCATTTCCTACATTAGTATTGACCAGGGCCACTGATGGGGCATCCCCAACCCCAAAGTCCCTTAGGCTCCCAAAACTATGGACGTTGTCAATAGCCTCCACTGGTAGGAGATAGAAATAGGCGGTGGGACTGTTCAGGCCTACTACCTTGGGTCTGTTGTTAAGGTTAGCCAACAGCACTGATATAGATCCAGCATAAGCTGGGTCTGGAATTCCTGGGCAGGTGAGCACCTCCTTGGTAGATGGATTGTCTAGGCCTCAGATTTTCAGCAGGTATCTGTAGGGGATGTTAACATGGACCCAGGTGACATCAATGACTTGGGAATTTAGAGGTAAAGTGATTATTTAAAGTAAGTAGATCGGCATGCCTTCTTGTTCATCAACAGCGGATGAAAGCAGCCAAATTTGAGAGCCCCTCATGTGATAATTGAGCTGATTGATTTGTCCCTCACTCTCTAGTAGGCAAGTTCGGACCTTGACCTCCATCTTAGAGTCATGGAAAGTTTTGAAGATTAGAGGGACCTGATGCCCCAACAAAGATAAGCATCCACCGCTGTAATGTTCTACTGCTGAGTAGTCTCAAAGAAACTGAGCTCCAAGAAGTAGGTTATAGCTGTAATTATCCTGTGCAATTGCAGAGGTATTTACGGCGAGCTTCCTGAATTAGATAGGGTAGGGAAAAATAGGCTTTATAGATTGAGTACATTGCATGGCCAGCCACGCTGTATTTTGTATAGTGTGGCAATTACAGAGTGATCTTGATACGCTTCATTAACTTGGATAGTATAACGTTTGTGAAAAAACCACTGTCAATTATGGCGAGAACAGGAATCTTGTGAACACAAATGGTGTTGCAGGTAACCAGACTTCTGAACTGTGGAGTTGGTGTGAAAACATGGCATTCATTGGAAGAAGAGTAAGCAGTATCAATTTCTTTATTATCTATGTGTACCAAAACTTATTCTTCAGGTACAATAGTTTAAGATTCATTCGAGGTCATGGATGTTTTTTGAGGCGTGGTAGGGTTGCCAGCATGGAGTGCTTCGCCCTTAATGATGACGTCCCTTTTCCCGCCTCCTTGGCAAGTAATTTCCAGCATGTCTTAACGCTGTGTCAGTAAACAATACAGTAGGTGCATCAGGGTTGGGATTTTCTGATTTTTTGACCACATGGACTCAAGGACAGATAAAGGAACTCAAAGGACTAGCCTTATAATGCAAGGTTGATGTAAGGATCTCGTTGATTGCTTCCTTGAACTCTCAAATTCTGTAAAACCAGTCTTTTGGCCGATCATATGCATTTGAACTTCTGGATAGGAACCTAACACGGAGATAATAGCATTGATGGTGTTGTCCAAGGTAATAAAAATGGTGGGAACAAGGACTGGACTTGGGCAAAGGAATGGCTGGCGAACTGCATGGGGCTCTTTTTTTTATTCAGGCGGATACACATAAAGGCTTTTTTGATTATCATTGTTTAATTTCTGCAGAATTTTGGGATTAAGGCTGTACAAACCTGTTCGCAGGTGTTGCATTCTTTCAAGTGGGGGTCATGATCTCTGAGCAGTGCTAAGTTAGGAGTGGATATGCTTCACTTTCTTTCAATGAGTGGTCTCTTACATGAAACTCTCATAGGCATATAGGAAAGAGACGATGCTTTTCTGGCCAGGAGTAAACCTCTCTTTAAAAATAAGTTTAAAGTTAGTTACAAGAGGAGTGGAGAGAATGTTAACGCCATGAATGGATGCGGGCTCAGAGAGATCTTTGTCTCCACATAGTTTCAGGGGACTTGCTGGTCTAACTATCTTCTTGGGCCCTTGATGTCCTCTTAAATATCGTCCCAATTTCAGTTGAGGGAGAGTATGGAAGCCTTATGAGCAACCTGCTCCTTTATGAATTAAATTCAGCGCCCTAAAGGAGAAGCTTGCTATTAAGGGGGCCAAATGGGTCTCAAAACCTCGACGATTTTGCTTGAGCTGAGAGATGCGACTATTTGTAAGTTTGGTGAAGGTGCTAAAGTTATCCATTTCGTCCTACAATGCCTCAATGGAGACTTTAGGGTTGAGAAGGTCTCTTTCTACTCGGAGTTTGCAATTCTTTCCTACATTCCAAATTTGATTGCATGAGACAGCCAAGGCTTCTAGAACATCCTTTCACCAAGGGTCATCAGGGTCTCTGGCGGTAGGTTCTGTGGGGCCAAAGGGCCCTCAAGGTCCACAGGGTCCTTCCGGTCCTTCCAGTCTCTTATGTCCTTCTGGACTTTTTAGCCCCCTAGGCCCTTTACACCTTTACTACCAGAGGTGTAATCATGAGAAGCCAGCTCCTAGTAGTGTTTTTGTAGGGTCTGCACCAGATCTTCAACTTAGTGGAGGCGCTGGTGCCAAGCAGCCTCGAGGAGCTGAATATTCTGGTGCAGTTGGTCTTCAAGGTAGCCCAAAATCCCACTATACAGCACCATTTAATGTCCTTAGGCTTCACTAATTAGTTAGTGGTTATCAATAATGGCCTCTCAGTTTTCATTAATGAAGGAGGAGACCATGTTGTAAAAGTCGACAGCATGGGAGTATAAGGTTTGGGTGAGCCCAGTTGTCAAGAGACTTCATGATGGTGTAACCCAACTAGCTGGAGGAGGTGATGAATATCTGGGTGAACGAAGTTTTAAAGGTAGCGTTTGGTCCCCAGAGTTAGTTCTACTTCTTGCAGCTGGTCCGTGGTAAAAAGATCCCACATAGTAGAGGGCGTGGAAGAGGCTCAAGTGCAGCTGGAATGGGAACCCACGGAGTATATGCCATTTATCAATTGTTGAACAATGTTGGTAAGGTTCTCATACTGAAGTTGAACTTTTTTCTTCAATGGAGGGCAGGGAGAACTAAGGTGTGGCCCATATTCTAAACTCTTAGGCTGCATGGGCAGAAAGCATACAGCGAGGTATTAATCCATTGAGAAACGCTTCTCAGCTGATCAGCACATTGATCTTTGTGACTGATAGTGTTATTTAATATTTGTTATAGATGTTTGCATACAGGACAGCTCAGAGCCCCCTGTAGTGAGCACCACTTCTCCCAGCATAACAGTTTTCTTGACTGTTGTCAAAGTCCAAAATGGGCTCAAAGATGAAAATTAGTGGAGAGGTCAAAAAATGAATTATGTAGATAATATAGACTAATTTATTATGTATAAAGCGTCAATATTATTAGGGCGTGTTTGGACATGGTGCCTCAGGGACCTTCGTGACCCTGTAGGATCAGAGTCTTTTACTGCCTTCCAGATTGATTGCCTGGTAAGCGCCCTCATTGTACTGTGTAGTCCTCATGAACATTATGGTAGGGAAGTTCCTCTTGAGATTCAGGAAGCGGGGATGGGGTTCCCAAAGGTGTGTTCATCAATTCTTATACGTGTGATTGCTTTACTGATTGAACCCAGTTTACTGTCTTCAGGATGAGGATCCATTCACATTGGTTCAAGGGTAAATTGGTCGAGGCTCAATTTGGGATCAGAAATTTCAGCTTGCTCATCATATCAAATCCTACCAATTAGAATTCCTCATAAATGCTTATTTATGATAATAAAATATCTGCTCACTCACAAGTCCTTTTGTCAAAGAAAATCCAATCTAGTTTCAAACTTTTCTATTTTTGAAATGAGTAACCATTATCTCTTGGGAGATCTGACTCAAGCAAGTTGTAAGATTTTTTACTTTTCTATATTGGTGGCCTCTTCCATGATCCTCTTGTTATCATACAAGAAAGAAGAAATATTACCTTCACTGGAAACATACTTGTCCTTAAAAGAAGGGTAAAATTAGTAATGACAGTTGTAGGTAAACCTTAATTCATGTCGCCATATTGGGTGCAAAAACCAAATTTTTGGTAATGGTATTTTTAGCAGGTTGCATTAGATCAATATGGGCTCTTAGGTCATTAACATCATTCTGAAAATCAGCCTATTGACTCATTGCTGCGGTGGCAGAAGCCTTTTAGGCAAGCTGTTCTTAAGATCATGCAGTTTAAACTTTTGGGTTTCTATAAGGTCTTTAGATAGTTGTTCAGCTTTGATGCTTCAACTTGATGGGTAAGGTGAGCAAGTTTCTCATCAAATTAGTCCAATTATACGCCATATAGTGAAATAAGACTCTAACGTTGGTAAGCCCTCCCACTAAGGCCTTAATTGTAAAATCAGGATTATGTGGTTGGCCAGCAAGGTCCATTTCACAGCCTCTTGATAAGAAAATGATTTGAGTTTCTAATTGTGCGCCCTTTACTTGTATGTCCTTTGACTGTAACCAAGAATTTTATCTTCTGGATCTGATACATCAGAAAGGGGGACCTGGAAGTCCAAGGGTCCAGAATCTCCTTGAAGACCTTGCAGACCAATTGATCTGAGAGGATCAGGAGGTCCACAAACTTTTTGTAGCCCAAGTATCCCAAAGTTCCTTGGGGCCCAGGAGGCCCTTAATATCTGGGAGGTACTTCTGGACCAACAGAGACTTGATTCTCAGTTGTGCCTATCATAAGGCTTCTTTAAACTGCAAAAAACATTGTCCATTGAGCTTTGAGGTCTGAAATACTATCCAAGAAACTAGATAGATTTTATGATTTGAAGATGGGCTTCAGACGCAGCGGCGTCTTATTGGGTAGTGAGATGGTTCTGCAGGTAATTGATAGCCCCATCATTCAGCTGAATCATTTTGTAAGATTTTTATATCAACTTTTTTATCGCACTTAGAAGCTCCTAACCAAAAGAGAATGCTAATTGATAGAAGTTAAAGGTATATGAATGGTGCGACTGGGTTAGGTTTAACTGTCTCAGCACTTAGAATGATGTAACACAAACTTGAATAGCATGACAAATTTTGGGTGTACACATTGTCAGAGATATTAATTTGACCCTCATAATGATTTCAGTGGATGGAAAACTAATGTTCAGGTATAAACCCTCATATTGAAAGAAACAGTAAAGACTTTATCCCAACTAATTGTCATTAAGTTACAAATATACCATCAAGTAATTGGACAAGGCCTATATTTACTATTCTTATCTGGTATTTGCTTTAGGGCAAATGGTACTTCTCCTTTTGTTGTGCAATAAACTCAAATGCAACAGGATTAGGAACATCTATTTCAAAGCAAACATTTCTTATCCATTGGGTAATGCTACAAACTCATTATCTTGAGAGGTTTTTTGTCATAATTATTTTCTTAATTTTACATCTTTACTATTGTTCAGCTATTTAAAAGACCTGGAAGGGAGCTCCAGTATTTTTCAACACTGCAACTTAGACAGGGATTAATGGGGAACATTCTTTGAAGCTTCTTAGAGTTAACAGTTATTTTTAATAAAATAAGGCAAGGTCTATACTACAAAAATGACCAAAGCTTGCTAAACAACCCAAAATATATCTCCCAAACCAAGAAATTAATTATGATTATAGAATCTGATCCCTAATGTTAAAATTTAAGGAGCTTGTGCCTCTATTGAGCATTATAAGGTTAAGTTTAGGATTTGTTTCCTCTTTATATATTACTTTCTTCAGCCTCCTTTTTCAACTTCACAGGCTCCTTGTATTTTCGTTGCTCAAAATGTTGATAATGATAGATTATAATGAGCAATAGTAGTATGAAGGCTACTGTCATGGAAACGGCAGAATAGATTTAGACTGGCCTGCCAGTCGGGATGCATAAGCGCCTAATAAGCAAGCCAGAATTCCAGAGGCATTGCCAACTGGATGACTTGGTATGGAGCTGGGCAGTTGGAAATGATGAAGTGTTGGTACAGCAACATGGTGAGAATGATCCCGATGACAAACCACACTGAACCCACTCTTGACCCAGGGGTCTTGCTGCAGGGGGTGGAATCACTGAGATAGTCTTGATAAGATCCTCGGCATATGGTGCCATCTTGACCAGGGTGGCAAAGAGATGGATTCTCTCTTGCAATTGGTGGACATACGGTTACAAGATTCCCATGTATTGCTGCTGGAAGTTAGTGATCATGGGGTTGTAAAGCCAAAAATATTGGACTCGCTGAACCCAATTGATGATGGAGGGGGCCATAGTGACCAATAGTACTGGTAGAGCCCATCTGGTGTATGGACCAATGGGCCACCAGGAAATGCCATCAGGGATGCAGTTGGGAGAAAATAAAATTATTTATTTTTTGGTAAATTTTTATTTAAAAGGAAGAGTAAAAAAATCGACCAACAATTTTCTCAGTGCTATGCAACTGATTAAATAGTGGTTGATTGGGGTAGTGGCAAGATGGGAATGGGTCCCACAATTTTGACCTAACTGGAAAATTGTTTGGGAATGGGCGGGTTTGTTCCTTAAGAACTGACATCACATAATTTGGTGGTGGGCCGAGTCTCAGTCAGTTTGACCTCAAACGTCCAAACTGGGGCTCAGCTATATTACTAATGGTTGGTACAATGGCGTTTTGCCCGACAAGCAATGGGAATCCCCCAAGGCCACCCCACATAGGGGTGGGTCCATTTGGTTGGAAACGAGTTCAGGATGCCCAACCTGCCCACACTTGGTCGCTGAACCGTCTGCTCAGTCAAAGGCAGCACATCAGCTGCAACACCCAAATTGCCAACAGATGGCTTCAAACCCTCATCAATGGCACCGAATGTTAGTTCTATTGGCTTATTGATCGAATTGGAGCTGTCAGGCATTCCAGCTGATACTTCAGTCTTCATACCTTTCCAGCCATTTGAGATTTGGCCATTGGCCATATTGCCACTCAAATCAGATCCAACTGATTTCAATTCGACAATCTTTAACAGATTTTGCTGATTCCCCGCAACTGTTCTGCCAAGTTGAGTGTGGGTACCAGGGGGGGATCTGAAGTGGGAGAGCTGTTACCCATCACTCGTCTACTATGTGAGTGAGATCGCCCTGAGTAATGAGGGGTACTGCCATCCTCTTCAATGTCTTTTTATTTGGGAATGGGAAGATGGCCCAATCTAGGGCCAAGAGACGTTCCTCAGGACTTACAGCTACTATCTTTTTGAGCTGATAGCCAAGTAGTAATTAGGTCCAACGCAACCTGGTGCTTGTCCTGATATTGACTTCTTCTAGATTGGAAGGGTCTTCTTAACTATTTCTTCTGGTAGAACTTAGTTAAGATAAGGTTCAGAGGCGCTTCTTCCTTCTCATCATGCAGAGTCAGCAGAGATCAACAATAATATAGATAAAGGATCTTTTTGTCCTTTCAACTCTAATAACAAGAGCAAAGAGTCTAAATTATAAAACTTTATTGATAATTTTTTATCTAGAACTGATATTATTTGCTTCATTATAAAAAATCCAAGGGAATTTATAGGTACCTTGGCGCAAAGATCTTATTATTGGTGCCCTAATTGGAAAAGGTGGCCATAGCTAATGTTTAACCCTCTAAGGTCAAGCAGAAGAATGATCTTCTCATCAAGTTAATTGGAATATCTCCCATACTTGACTACGACCTCTTCTGAGTTAAAAAAGAACATGTCTCAAAGTCTTCATTCAACACTCATAAAATTACCCTTATTTGGTAACAATTAGTTTGGTAATGAGACTCTTACCCATAAACAGCAGATTGCATATCCAAAAAATGTTAACTTGAAAATTGCTCTATTACAGGGCATTTTTCGCCATAAACTCATAAACCCTTAGTCAATTGGCAACTAAACCTGATTGACTCCTACAAGTCAATTAAAATATTGATAATGAAATCAAGTCCTTAGTCATTTGTTTATTATTGGAGATCATCTCTGATGAAAAACTCATCAACCTAGCATATCATAATCTGGTGGTCTAATAAATATTCGCTGAAATATTTCTAAAACAATAGTTATTATATATGTAATTAATAACTCTCATATCCACTAGCGGGATGAATCCCCTAGTGGACAAGCATAATAAACATTGTCATATACCTGGACTTGCCACTGAAAAATAAGAATTTGGTAAGCTGAATTCATCCAAAAAGGGGAAATGTCAGCCCTTTGCAATTCTCCGATGCCCTTAAGTACAATTTATATAATAATGTCAAGGAGAATGACCAAAAGACCCTGGCTGATTCTTGGTGGAACCCTATTTGTTGGGGCAACATGAGTTCAAAACCCGCATGGGCACATCTATTAAAACTTATGATCAGATACTACCAATCTTATAACAGCCTCTGAGGAAACCTGTCATGTGCACATGACATCATAGTGGGGACCAACCTTAAAGATAAGGCTGGGCGCCAGGAGGCCCAGAAGATGAGGCTACAGGTCCTCTCTGACCTGAGGCACACCCTAGACCAACACTGGGTATGGGCAAAATATGCCCAGGTTGGTACTAGTGGGGTGCCAAAGGCCCAGCCCCTCACATCAGCCAAGCGTTAAAATGGACAGTCTACCAAATTAACGCAAACAGTTCCATTTGGTTTGTCGAGGAACAGGGTTTTGGAACCCATTTCATTTACAAAACAACGCGTTTGGTTTGAATCCAACTTCAATTAATAACTCAAGTGAAGTCAGTTTCAGCTTATTTAACAAATTTGGATGGGAGCGTTGCCCTATTGGTGGGTTAGTGCATGGGTCCACTGCAGAAAACCCCATTTCCCCCCAACAACACTTAAATGTGTTTTCCCCAACCAACATTCCTTGTTGGTCAACTTCCTGAATAAAATATTTCCCCGGTTTTTCCTGTTTTATTAAAATGTTATTATGTACGATCCTGTGCACAGACCCCTTCACAGAGATCTCACGCCTCATTAACTAATCCATTTTGAACACAATCAGATTTTCCACACATTCACCATTAGTTCGCCCTGGTACCCTTCAACCTGGGCCTTTTACCCCTTCACTCCTTGTGCACCACGTCGTGTTTGGATGGTTCCCAATTGCATTACTTGGTTTTAGTTATTATTGTTCTAGCCCCCCTGCTGGACGCTAGTGACTCTAGTACTAATGGCTAGTTTCCATGCATTGGCTCTGTGCACCAAGCACCACCACGCTGGAAACAGGAGAGTTATAGATAATCTCCTTACATTAGTTGACTAACCCTTTTTTTCTTATGTGCATGAAATTTTTCCGTGTGGAACTTTTCTGAAGTGGAAACAATGTCCGTCAGCTGAGGGCTCCAGATGTCATCAGCTGCACTGCTGTTTCCTCTTTTTCTCAAAGGTTGGAGTAACTCAGCGTTATTATGTTTGCCTCCAACTGGAAAATATCCACCCTTAGTGTTTGTACCTGGTGGATTCAAACGCTTCAAGGTCTGATAGTTATGATTCCTTTGACTTTCCGCCAAAATAATCAATTTTCATTCTAAGAAACGAGTTTTCCTTTGACAGCGTGCTCAGACGATGATGGCAGAATTGGCGCAGATGGGCCTGGGGGTGTTGGCCTTGGATAACGTCGGGCATTCCGTTGAGGGTAAAGGAATAGTGTCGTTTGCATTTAAAAATGCATTTTATAACAAAAACCTGATATATACCTCTGAACCATTTTTGGCCCTCTCGTGGATTAGATTTGGAAACTATTTCTGTGTTTGGAATCACACCAGAAAATCCCCTTTAACCTCTTCCATGATTCGTAGCACTCAGGAAGTTGAAAAAGAGCTGCGCCTACAATATAAAAATGTTTATGCACCTGCAGAAGGCATGGAGGGGTTTGTGGCCTCAGTAGTAAGAGTGTCCAACTATATCTCCCTCTTCTATGATTCCCAAACCTACCCTTATGGTTTGCTCAATCCAGAAGAACTTTTAGGTAAGGTGGGGGCGTTTTCTGAGTTGAATAAATCCCACTCTGGATACTTTCTCTTGACTGTAACCCTTACATCCTCTTTGGGGAAGTTCACCACAACCATTTTAGTGGATACCGGTGCCTCTAACAATTTTATTGACCATGACCTTGCTGACTACCTTGAGTTGAGTTACTCCCCAGGTGGTATGGCTAGATGTGGGGCTTCTCAATTTATCCCTACGCTGAAAATCATGGGGTTAGTGGACTACCAGGTGGGCGCCTATCTTCTGTCCGACCATTTTCAAGCTATCAAGCACCTCTTGTTCCCCATTATTTTGGGGTTTGAGTGGTTGAGAAAGTTTGACGTCAGGACTAATTTGAAAGAAAACACTCTATCCTTGTCTTTGGTAAAAGGTCACCTGTTGATTGTTCCTTTTTGGAGGATAATGCCCAGGGCACATTACCCCATTGGCCCAATGTTCCTACTCCTTATCTTGCTCCTTTGCTGAAGCCCTCCGTGGGACTTTCCTTACCTTCCTGTTTGGAGAATTTGGAATCCTCTTTTGATGCAGAATCCGCCAACGCACTCCCTGAGCACTCCGAGTTTGATTGTGACTTTAAGCTCACGGTGGATCTGGTGCATATATCTTCCCCCATTTACCCATTGACTTTCCGGGAGGAAGAGACATTGGATGTGTGGGTGAATTTCAGTTGGCCAAAGGTGCAATTTTTCAGCGTAACTCCCCTGAATGCTCCCCCTACTCTTTGTGGAGAAGTCTGATGGTACTTTACGCCCCTATGTAGACTATGGGAACCTCAATAAAATTTTACTGTACCAGACCTCCATCCCATCCCTTTAATTTACAGATTGCACACTATGTGGAGAAGGCTAAGGTCTTTTCCAAGCTGGATTGCCTTAATGCGTTAATTCAGATTCGGATTAAAAAGGTACAAGAATAGTTAACTGCATTCTGTACCAGAAACGAAATTACCAGTTTTAGGCCATGCCCTTTGGGCTTAAGAATGTCCCTGCTATCTTTCAACGCCGCATTGATGCAGCGTTGGGGTACCTGTTAGGGGTATGCGCGGTTGCCTACATGGATGATATCCTGGTGTTTTCCATGGATCAGGATTCCCATGCAGTCCACCTTTGGCAAGTAGTGGAGCGGTTGAAGGCAGCCAGCCTTACGTTGAAAATAACAAAGTGTGAGTTCTTTAAGTCCCAGATCATGTTTCTGGGCAACGTCATGTTTGACCAGGGACACATGATAACTCCAGACAAGGAGAAGGCAATTCGTGAGTGGCCTACCCCCACCTCAGTCAAGGAATTAAGGAGCTTTTTGGGGACGTGTACGTTCCTCAAGAAGTTCACTCCCAATCTGTCTGAGGTGGCGGCACCCTTATACAAGGCTAGTGGTGCCAAGGTGCTTCAGTGGTTCCCATTTTGGAGGATGCTTTCCAAGAAGTTAAGTGCACCCTGCTATCCACGTCTGTTCTTCACCATGTCGACCCTTCAAAGGAGTTCATTGTGTCTACTGATGTCTCCAACTTCGCAATGTGGCTGCCTTGTTACAATTAGGCGAAGTTGGGATATAGCATCCAGTGGGATAATTTTCAGAAAAATGTCTTTTCCAGAGTTAAATTACGCCGTTTATGATAAGGAGTTATTGGAAGTGGTGGAGGCGCTAACTTATTGGCGTCACCACTTGCATGGCTCATCCCAACCTTTCCAGGTATGTACAGACCACTGTGCCTTGCTGTACTACCGCGCTCCTCATGTCCTAACCCCATGGCAGACCCATTGGCACGAGACCCTTGCCCAATTCGCATTCATGTATGAGTTCACCAAGGGCAAGGATAATGATTTGGCAGATGCTTTGAGCCGCAATCCTGCTTTAGCGCCTGATCCCAAGGAGGTAGAAGTTCACAACACACGGGTGATGATTCCTCCAAGTAAACTTCTTCCTCAACGACCCTTCCCCTGGCCAACGGGCCAGCGCTTGCACCTCTGGAAAACGCTGAGGAATATAGTATGTTCAGGAAGGTAGTCTTTATCAGCCGCTGGCAACGGAATATACTACGTTACTTGCTAAGTGTGAGTTAAATCAAGATGATCTCTCCAGGGGCTATCACATGAAGGATGGGATGGTGTGGTTTCAGGGGCGCCTATGGGTTCCTTCTGGACCACTTCTCCTGGAAATCATCTGAGACCATCATGATGGACTTACCATTAGTCATCCTGGTTAAGAAAAGACATTAGAGTTAATCAGGCGCACATACAATTAAAAGGGCAAGCCTGCTCAGGTGGGGCGGTACTGTAAGGAATGTTTAGTCTGCAACCAAATGAAGCCAAAGCGTCAACCTTTAGCGGGGTTGTTAGTACCTGTCCAGAAAGCTGAAGGGCCCTGGACTTCCCTATCGGTGGATTTTATTGTATAACTACCTCTCTCAGATGATTACGATGCCATCATGGTGGTGGTGGAGTTTATAAAGTACACCCACTTCATTCCTTGCAGAACTACAATAACTGCGGCTGAGATGGCCAGGCTTTTCGTCACGCATGTGTTTGCGCTCCATGGAGTTCCCCAAGTGATTATCAGTGACTGGGGACCCCAGTTTACCTCTGTCTTTTGGAAAGAGTTGTGTAAGACTCTCCAGATTCGCCCTTGCTGTTCGACTGCCTATCACCCACAATCAGATGGGCATACTGAATGAGTGAACCAGTGCTTGGAGAATTTCCTGCGGTGTTACGCCGCCGCAGATCATTCAGATTGGGCTTCTCACCTTCCCATGGCCCAGTTTAGCTAAGACAATACCTTGCACTCCTCGTTTGTTTGTTCCCCATTTTTTGCCAGCCATGGCTTCAACCCCGCCTTTAACCTGGAGCCCAGCTGTAAGTCTAAGGTTGAAGCGGTGGTGGACTTTGCCAAGACAATCAAGAAGGTCCACCAGGGGGTTTCCACAAGATTGGAGGCGGCAATGCAGGTGTATAAGGAGTCTGCTGATGGGAAGCGCTGAGTGGATCCAGCATATAAGGAAGGGGATCTCGTGATGCTTGATGCTCGTAACATCCCTTATCAAGCAGCCATGCAAGAAGCTGGGACCAAAGAGGATTGGCCCCTACCGCGTTGTTAGAAAGGTGGGCCATGTCTCATATCAGCTAGATCTTCCTCCCTCATTCCAGATATTCTCTGTGTTTCATAAGAGCAAAATGACGTTGTTTGAGGGCCCCCCACTAGACTCCTTAGGCCTATCTCATGGATGGGGCGCCAGACTGGGAGTGGAAGAAATAGTTGCCTCCCGCCACGTTAAAAGAATCCTTGAGTATATGGTGTCCTGGAAGGGCTTTGACGCTGCAGAGAACAGTTGGGTTCCAGTGCGCGACTGTGTGAATGCCCAAGATCTGATTGAAGCCTTCTACAAGCGTTTCACCCAGGCTGCTGGATCCCAACCTAGATTGAATGTTGCCGCCATGAAGTTGGCCCCTGCCCACAAGAACTTTTCTCTTGCACAAGCCCCTGGAGGGGGGATTTGCCCCATCAGGAGGAAAGGGTATTGTCATGTGCACATGAAAACATAGTGGGACCAACCTCAAAGATAAGGCTGGGCGCCAGGAGGCCCAGAAGATGAGGCTACAGGCCCTCCCTGACCTGAGGCACACCCTAAACGAACGCTGGGTATGGGCAAAATATGCCCAGGTTGGTACTAATGGGGTGCCAAAGGCCCAGTTCCTCACATCAGCCAAGCGTTAAAATGGACAGTCTACCAAATTAACGTGAACTGTTCCATTCAGTTCTTTCAAAAAATGGGTTTCAAAACCTGTTTTTCAATTATAAAACAACACGTTTGGGTAAAATTCAACTTTAATTAATAACTCAAGTGAAGTCAGTTTCAGCTTATTTAACAAATTTGGATGGGAGCGTTGTCCTATTGGTGGGTTGGTGTATGGGTCCACTGCAGCTAACCCCATTTCCCCCATCAACACTTAAATGTGTTTTCCCCAACCAACATTCCTTGTTGGTCAGCTTCCTGAATAAAATATTTCCCCGGTTTTTCCTGTTTTATTAAAATGTTATTATGTACGATCCTGTGCACAGACCCCTTCACAGAGATCTCACGCCTCATTAACTAATTCATTTTGAACACAATCAGATTTTCCATACATGCACTGTTAGTTCTCCCTGGTACCCTTCAACCTAAATCGTTTACCCCTTCACGCCTTGTGCACCACGTTGTGTTTGGATGGTTCCCAATTGCATTACTTGGTTTTAGTTATTATTGTTCTAAACCCCTCTTCTGGACGCTAGTAACTTTAGTACTAATGGCTAGTTTCCATGCGTTGGCTCTGTGCACCAAGCACCACCACGCTGGAAACAGGAGAGTTATAGACACTCTCCTTATAAAACCAGTGGAAGGTGCTCCACCTACCAGCACTGATTTATTCACACCTGCGTGGGGAACACCCTCTTTTATAGGCGTGGTGGCAGGCCCCCAAAATGAGAAATATTTCTTGAGTGGTGATTGGTTGGGGTACATAGAAACTCTGCCACATGAGTATATTCTACCCCCAAAACCCCAACGTCCTTTTCTAAAGCTTACCTAACTTTCCTCCACAATCTGTTAGGATTGACACCCATATTTATTAAACTGGAAAGCTCCAAAGCTATTTCAAACCTACCCCTGAATCCCTCTGACCTTCAAAAGTAATATAAATATTAATTGTTGAAAGTCATGGGAGGAACAATCTCATTTTTATTCCCGCGTGGCGCCAATAAATCTTAAAAACTCTTATTTTACCAAGTTTATAAGTTTACACAGTTATTTATCTTTGTGGTATAAATTCCCCTATTGTTGGATTTCAGGGAGGTAAGCACCTAGCGAGCATCAAAGAAATCCCAAAATCCAACAAACATAATTAAATGAAGCTGGGTATTGTGGGCAAGAATTTCAACACCTATGTTATTAGAAGCTATTAATATTTGAAAATAATTGGGTTACTTAACGTCTTAGGGAGGCCCCTCAGACTGACAATCAGGATCTACCCCTTTTCCAGGGGGCTGTGGAGCACGCTTATTTACTTTTGTTGATTGTTGACTTTATGATATTTAAAAGCAACCCTTTTGGCTTCTGAATTATTGTGGCATAAGCGGCATCTTCCTTTGTCTTCTACTTTTGAATCAACACCCTCATGGATTTTTCATCACCATTTAATTCTGAATGAGATATAAGTTTAGTATTTTAACTTATTTGAGTTTCCTCGTTCAACATTTGCAGCTTAACCCCAATTTTACAAATTCTTAAGCCAATTGTGTCATGGTTATGACGTTTAGAGTTAGACTGGTCTTTCAATCTTAGTGTGAGAAAACCAGTGAAAAGCCCATATGCCACTGACATAGCAGCCTAATGACTTGTAGAAGGTTCGCCCTATGGTTTCTGTGAGGATAGTAAAAGTTAAGTAACATATTGATGACCCCATAGGAAACTATATGGGTGCAATGTGAACTACCGTGGGTCTTGCTGTGGCAACACCCAAAGGTGGGAGAATCTGAGAGGATGACCACTCTTCCTGGATTGGCGGTTGCTGGCCTTTGGTATTTTTAAAGTCCTCTGGTTCTGTTCCTTATATACAAAAATTTACTAATTTTACTAGGTGTTGCTAATTCACGATCATAACGATCAGAATCACAAAAAAATTGGATTGATTTAACTTGAACATATGGGTGAGTTTGAATTTGTCTCGCAGCTTTTTGAGGTTTATTGAATTGCCATGCATAGTCAGAAAAGGTGTTGAGTGTCATATTGGTTTATCAATATAGACTATGGTGAGTTTCCCCAATGATCGATGCTAAAGATGTTCTGGCTACTGAGCTCCTCATCCAGGTTTCAAGGATTGGCGTTCATTGCATATGAATGACGTATCAAAATATGTGGAATGGAAGGCCTTATCTTGTCCAGAGCACACCAAATCATTGGTGAGTCAGTGAGACAAGTCAGGCGGATGATAATTGCCATCCCAAGTTTTGAATTTAATGGTTGTTAGTTGGCCAGATTATGCCAAACCAGCTGTAAGTTGGTGGAATGAATCTGGAGGGTTGAGTGGTTTTATTACACGGTGGATTGGGAAAGCAAAATAGGAGCATAATTCCTATAATTATGCTAAAGCGCGGCAAGCTGCTGGATCAATGATTGAGCCCACTCAACAATCACAGCTCAGAACTCTGATGGTGAAATTTCATGTAGGATTTAAGGAGAAAAGGTGGAAGGTAATAAAATGGCTGCATCCACGTAGAGCAGTAAGGAAACTCAGATTTGTATCATAACCTAAATATAAAATTGAATTGACTTCTGTCCCTAAGAGGGGCGGTTGTCTTTTATACTTGGTGGGGAAGGAGTTATGGGAGGGCTTGTAACTTTGCTGGCTGACACATTCTCTTTTCTGGTCCCCTTGTCATTATTTTGAAGAGAAGATTGGATTTTAGGGTTGTCAAATAGCTTACATATGAGGTTTTCTAGAAACTCTGACAATAAAAACTTCTGGAT
Organism: Massospora cicadina; assembly: GCA_022478985.1. Classification (NCBI taxonomy): domain Eukaryota; kingdom Fungi; phylum Entomophthoromycota; class Entomophthoromycetes; order Entomophthorales; family Entomophthoraceae; genus Massospora; species Massospora cicadina. The sequence continues at coordinate 19,681 of JAKSZP010015888.1, read as the reverse complement.
CTGCAGCTGAGATGCTTTGATCAATTAAACTTGAGCAAATTTTTTTTCTGATAATGTGTTTGGCATAACTGACTTCCTGAGGAGTCAATTACAGCAGTTGGTTTAAGATATAAAAATTCTCTGGGATAAACTCTTAATTTGATTGGTAATTTATGATCCAAAGTCTCATATATATAGTAACCTAAACCGGTTTTATGACTTGGTAAAGCTTCTTTAAGTTTCAATGCTAATTCCCTAGTTCCAGAGGGTGTTACGATCATAGGTTGGGGGTAAAATGATTTAGGGGTCCTGCTGGTGGACCCTGTTCTGAACTATTTCCCTAAAGACCCCTTTATCTTTTACATAAGGAAAGAATCAGGAAAGAGAGGTACCGTTAGGGGATCTTTGGGGGCTAGAGCAGTGACCCACCGCTCATAAACAACATGGTCCAAGTCACCCCGTTGCACTAAAGCTCCACAGGTGCCTTTGGTCACCTCTTGCGTTGGTAGTAAAAGCTTCCTATGTTCTAACACCATAGGTAAGGTTTCAAGGCTTACAAATTGAGCGCCAGAACTCCAAAAAAGTGCATCTTGATCTTAGAAAATTTTAAAAAGGTTTTATAGGGCTATTAGAAAGCAGCCAATCATAATTTTTCCAAACTTTTCCCCCTGAGATTATTGAAAAATTTAGCAGTTCTGACACTTTCCATGTGTAAACTCAATAATAGCTTAAAATAGGAGAACATATAGCAAATTGGGTTATTTCAAGAATAGTGCATCTGCCCACCAATGCCCATTCCACTTTTTATAAGTAAGTTCTCACACTTGTGAGGTTAAAAGCCTATTTTGATACTTCCATTACAAGTTTTATAGAGACTCTCACTTATAGAAATTTATAACATTTCAATTTTTAAAAAAAATCAGTGCATCATGTCATGCATTGTGGCCAGGGTGTACCAGGTTGAACGTCTTATCTCTCATCAGATAGAGGGCTCAGGGGCTAGAATAACGCTAAATTCTTGGTACCTTAGGTGGTTCCATCAGACTGTGAAATTCTCACAAATGCGAACTTGGGCTTTTCTGGTCCTTGCATTAACTGCTTTAGTTCATGGTTTAAGTCTGCTGACCAACCAACATTAAAAACTTCAAATTTATGCAACAGTATAAAATAATTATTAAGCTAGCTTGGTTATACCTACTTTATAATAAAGGGTGCAAACTTAAGTTATACATACTAAAATTATTTTATAGATACATAAAAGTGATAAGATTACATGTATTTAAAGGATAAAAATTGATTAAGTAATATGAATTCTTTGTCTGTGGCTGAGCTCGCAGGAGGAATTCCACCTCCCATTATTCCCAAAGATATTAATGCACAAAGTAATATCAACATGAAAACTTTACACAAAAACGTCACTGAAGCCATCCAGAACATGGTAACAGTAGCACGGAATCCAAAAGCAATAATAACCTGAACCAACATTGCCACATTTGTTAAATTCCCAGATGCCCGCCTCAAAGCTGAAGACACTTTGGTCAAATACATCGTTGGCATTATGATGGCTAACAATTATTCGGAAGTTCCAGTCATCAGAGATATTGAACCCCATACCACCGATGCCCCCACACCCCTACTATCTGCCTTAACATGCACCTTACTCTGGAATGAGATGGATGCAGCTGAAGACGAGCCCCCATTCCCCCTCCCCATCCACCATAGAGGGATAGCAGTAATTTCTACCCACCTGGTTGGATATTTGTTAGGTATGATTCAATTGAAAATCCATTTTTGGGCGTTTTGTTTGAATCATTGATTTTTTATTATGATTTTAGTTTTGGTTCAGTAGTGTCCTTCCCCTGGTCATCTTACCTTGGTTAAATAAAAAAATATGAATTCTTTGTACTATTTTCACAATCAAAAAGATAAATATGTATTACATAAAAGGAAAAGGTGATTTTATAGTACCTCTTTGTGTGTTCATTTTTTACTTAAGCTTATATAACAGCTAAATATGAAAGCTTAAAAAGTTATGTGGTATTAAATACAATACATTGATAACATATATATACATATGAATTTCTAGTATACATATAAATTTATAAAAAATGGTCATAGCTAGGGAATATAATACTAGATAAAAAAGAATTAAAAGTCATTTGCCTACTTATTGTATTCAAAATGGATCATATCTATCTAAACTTAGGTGTTTTTTTGCACTAGTGGTGCCCACCCAAAAAGAGGTCCGCCATGCATCTTTATTTGCAAATAAGCCAAACAAAGTGATTATCTTAAAAAACCAATATGGCACCTCAGCTATCAGCCTAGGAAGCCATATCAGACTATGAGGAAGCTTTAAGGATTTTTTTATCCTGCACCCACTTTAGCTTGTGGATCATGGCAGACAACATTGGGGTAGGAGCATCAGCGACATGTGGCATAAGGAGCTTTAGTTGTGGATTTTCTTCATATATGAGGCCAGCAGTGTCTATCGCCTCAACATATTGAGCAAGTTGATGCTCAGCAAAAGTGATGAGAGCAAGCGCACCTTGAACGACTTGATGTGCTTGTGGGTTTGTGGATAGTTGAGTCATAAAGAGAAGTTTTTGACACATCAATGAAAGCGCAGCTCACACCAAAAGCGAGCTCCTCATTTTCATATTTTTTCATTTTCAAAATCATGGCGGAAGCATGGATAGTAATACCCTCAATAAAAGTTCCATTGCCCATGAAGATGCTGACGAAGTAGGGTGTTGTCAGGGGCAGCTGCAGCCTCCACGGCCATTTTTATTTAAATTTTCATTGTTAAAGAAACTGGGTTTTGAGCAAAAATGGCATGAGCGCAAAATGGGAAAATTAAAAAAATCCTCCAAAGTAAACTCAGATTGACATTGAATGGCCGTTTACCATTGTTAATACATTTTAGACTCTAAAATGGATTTAGCTTGGCCAACGCTGGGCCAGCCACCAGAATTGGAGCAGTGACAGGAGCTGAATGGTTGCATACAGTCGACCATAGCAGCTGAGTCAAAGCTGTCTCAGCCATCAACCCTGGATTCCATGATCTGATCAAAATTATACAAAAAAATTTTAAATTTAGATTTTTATTGGGCACAGCTTTGAAAGAAGTGCCAAATTTCCCTGAGGATGGGGGTTGGAAAATTGAGCCCCACTTGAAAAAATTAGTGCAAGGCAGCTACAGGCCTGACGCTAGAGGAAGGAGTGGTGGAAGCAGTGAAGGCAGATACCTAAGAATAGATGCATTGCAACAGCTTAATACTAAAGACTTCCTCTATAATGTTTATATAAAAGCTACAAACTTAACTGTAATTTATTAAAGGTACAATGACTGGGGGACGGACATTACTAATGCTTAAAAGAGCTAAAACTTAAGTAAATAAAATAAAATAGAGTTGAACTAGATATACAGATCCACTCAAACCAACAAAAAATCTAAAAAAACACCAACCAAGTCAGAAGCGGAAACCGCTATCCAACCATGGTGGAGGGTGAAGGGGGATTGGGAGGCTCTTCACCATCATCTGGTGGGGACATGTAATGGCAACAAGCTGAGAGCACTGGTATAAGCGCATCATGGAAATGGGGGCAAGTTAACAAAAAGGTGCTTGCAACTCAATGTGTTAAATGAGGATGGTGGAAATGTAGGTTTTAAGGGCTTTCTCAGCTCAAGGCTCACTTTAGGTGGGGTGGCGATGGTTGCAAGGTTTTGGGTAATGCAGGTCTTTGTGCTGAAATTTGCAACCACTGCAACTTTTTGAACTACTGTATGCGCCACCTGATAGTAGTGTAGATGTCCTTTTTTACGTTTTGGGAGAATGGTACTAGGGAGGATAGAAGGTGACAGTCCCGCAGCCAGTACTGCAATTGATTTGCAATGGAGTTACATGTTAAATGAAATTCCAAGGAGGCAACTGCCTCTTCAGCTAGTTGGTGGTCACTTTTGGATGGGGTGGCATCAGGCCGAGACATATAATGGCGCTTTGGAAATGGGCCCTATATTCAGTATTAAGGTACATTTTATATGGAGGAGGCCCAGCCCATTTAACTTCAGGGATAAAATTACCCAATTCGTCAACCTCAAGCAAGTAATCCCATGGATTTTGGTTGAATTTGATTGGGTATTTTCATATGGGTGATCTGTGGCGGGTGGCTGGGAGGATGATTTAGAATTTACTGTAGTCCATTATGACTCCTGATTGGTGGGTTCAGTAGAAGAGGTTTGTTGAGGTAATTTTTGGTTAGTTGATTCAGTGGTTGCTGTGGCTACCACTTTGGGTGAGGGGGGAAGGATAGTGCCCCATTCAAAAAAGGTAATTGAATCAGCTGTGGTAGTTTCGTGAAAAGAGTCAGGTGTGGGTGCCACATCACAGGTAATGGAGGGGCAGCATAGTTTCATATAGTCCAGTTCAAAACAGGTAGGGCAGATAGGCGCCCTTCATCCACTTAGGCCCAGAAGGGATGGTCAGGGGCAGAGGGGATAATGATGCGAAGGGGTATTGAGAGGGATACTTCTGTTGATAATTGACAAATAGTCGTGAAGGAGCAGAGGCCTAAAAGGTGGGTGGCTCTATTAGGAAACATGAAATGGAGTATAGAATTAAAACCAAAATAAAATAATCCAGCAATTATCTCATTATATAAAAATTCAGGTGGTTTGTGGGTAGGGAGGCCCATGAACTGAACCACAAGAGTGGTATCAGTGGGCAACTGGGTACAAGTAGTTGAAAGGGGGGTGTCCTAGAACACCAGGGGTGGTAGCTGCTACTGCAGCATCAGCTTCACTTTAGAAGCCAATATCAAAATACTCTTTAAGGGGCGGAAGTCAATGAAGCCTGCAGGCTGCATAACAGTCTGACCTATTCAATAATAGCTTTGTATGAGTAGGTGAACAACTTACCATATTCAACCAAAAGGCCAAGTCACATGTTGCTCCAGGGGAGCATGAGGGGGCAAAGTTGAACTGCATGGATTTGGGTAAGATGTAAGGCTAAGTCCTTATGCGGGACATAGCATACTGAATAATTGAAGGGTTAGCTGAGCCAGCCCAAGAAAGTTTCTGCAATACCCAAAAACATTAGGAGGTGGCGCAACACTTCCCCACGTGGGGGCAGCGGGCGATGATTGCATTGATATAGGTAATGTGAATTGATTGATGTAAGTGGAGTCTGATTTTACTAAATTTCAAGCTAAAATTTGAACAAAAGTGGGCAAATGGTGAGAATCAAATCTTTTACTAATTTTTATAAGCTTATTACAGCAACTTCATTCAAATTCTACTTAATTACTGGTAATAACATAAAAGTGAGCTATATAGATGTATTATATAACACTATTAGTTTTTCTAAATAAGTAAGAAGTTTTTGACAAAGAATAGACCTAGGGTAACATATATATTGTGCTTTCTATAACTTTCATTGATAATAATTGTACTTTATTCATGTATGATATCTTTTTACTCAGTATAATCAGTTTCAAGCTTTCTACACTATAGAATAGAAAACTCATGTGGTCTCTAGTATCAAATCCATTAGATAAATAATTATAGTTTGTTCACCAGTATTGCATTAGACTTTAATCACATTATTGAAAGTTTTTTTTGCTATTCATTAGTTATGTAATACAAGTTTATATAGTTTAACATAAGACTAGTAGCTAAGAGTATTGACGTGGTGAGCCACTATACCTAGTATATTTAGCAGCCTTATTGATGTACTATATAAACTAAAAAATGACTTACTAAATTTATCAAGGTATATAAAGTAATACTTATCTCTTTTGTTCTAATTTTATGCAATATTGCATAAATCCTTAACTATGCTGACAATGAAATGTTGAAATACTACATTCATCTCAGTTACCTCAGATTGCTTGTCATGTGAGGCCAATTTGCTGCTAAGGGGGTCTACTCCGCACAGATTAAGCACCAGACAACCTTCACTTGGATCTCAGTCATCCTTGCTGAGAAAATTCTCCGATGAATCTGCCCTTTGTAACATTGATTTCATTGATAAACTGTTCTCATCAATGGAGGATTTCTTGTTGACACTCTTAGACATGTTTGTTGTACGTTGCCCTCAGGAAACAATGGAAGCCAATCCAACCTCTCTCTTGGCAGCTTGGCTCCAGATATCCATAATAGAGATTTTCCTTATTCAAAAAGAGCAGATTTCAGGCATTTTTTGCATTCTGATCAATTGCTAAACCCAGACTGGATACTAGCGATTAGTTTCCCTAAACCACCTTACTAAAAAAGGATATACTGAAATCCTTTGTTAAGGTTTTTTATTGATGTAAAAAGCGAAGTATTTCTACTTCAAGTAAAAATCAAGATATTAAAATGAATGAAAATTAAGAAACAAAATGAGAATAAGGGTATCAATATAAAAAATTTTCAGAATTCCTAGTTAGATGGCGTCTGTTAGCTGTTTATGTGGCTTCATACATTTGGGCTTATCCTAAAAATGCAAGATTCTTCTCATGGTGATTATCCCTGAAACTGAATGTCCAGGGCCCCTTTCATTGGTCCCTGATTCTGGGTTTGGGAAGTTGTATCTTCCTCCAATATTAATTTATTATCAAATCTGGTTTTATATGCTGATTGACTTTGGGCTTTTTGTGAAGGCGCTCCTATGATACACCTCACATCTTGTTTTGAGTGACTTTCAAAATTAGTTGGTTTCCTGATTTGAAAATTCACTCTGGTGCTTTGATCGTTCCAATCAGGGTAATTTGGTCGAGTTTTTGTTACATAATTGGCAAATTGAATATTACTTCAGCCCACCAAAGGTATAAAAGGGGTCAATTTTCATATGCATCTTTGGCAAGGTCGTTGTCTGTACTAAGTAAATCCTCTGATGAATCAGGATAAGATTTACTTCGAATAGTTTCACTCTGATCTTGGTGAAAATAAATTTGCTCAATCAAATTTATAAAAGTGGCTCATTCATCCCAGTGTGTGGCAGGTTAGTTGCCTGGGCCTCCTCCAGTTTGGGGGTGAACCCTACTCATCTACTGGTTGAGGAATGATCTGCTGAACTTTTTGTGGCCTCATCAACAACACTTTCCCTTACAAGACGAGAATGGGGAATGACCTCAGGTGCTGGACATGTATTCTATGAAACAAAATGTTAGCATCATTATCCTGAATAAAGTATTCCGCTCATCTCTTCGTTATGACAGTAGCAGGCCCAGTCCAAATATTCTGTACTTCTCTGGCTGTGTTCCTTGCAGATGATAGATCAAAAACATATCTTTAGGCTGAACTCTGGTAGCTTAGTATGTCTCTGACTCTTCCAATGACTTTGAGTAGTGGTCGCCTCAATATAGTTTAAAATTTTTTATATAATTCTGATAAGTTCATCAGCTAACTCGTGCTGACAGCTTCCAGGCAGCAGGTTCTTCCAGTCATCTGTGATGATTGGTGCAGGAGGGTCGTCAGAGATGCCTCTTGCCCATATAGGGCTCTAAAAGGGGACATCTCAATTACTCAGTGGTGGCATAAAAGGTAAGCCACTAACTATAGGGCGGCAACCAATTCTATTTAAATCTGTAGTTGAGGGATATTTTCTTTAAGATCCCTCCCAAAGTTTTAATGACTCACTCAATGCTTTCATTTGAGGACGTAGTGTAGGAGTTAGTGAACTTCTGCTTCACTCCCACTAGGTCCATTGACTTCCTCACTATTTCTGAGATGAAGTTCTTTATATAGTATTAAAGTAAAAACTTAAAGGCAACTGTGACTAGTGATGACTTGAATGTACAGGAATCAAATGGTGAAGTTTGTGTCTTACATTATGAAAACGGATACCTTAACCCACTTGGTAAAGTGGTTGATCACAACTAGGATAAACTTAGAACCACCGGAGGCAGTTTTTAGGGTCCCACCAAATCAATTGAGACATTGCCGAATGGCTCTGAAGGGGGGATCAGTATAAACTTGAATCTTTTTCTCCAGAAGGTGGAAACTCACACAAGGTATGCAGAATTTCAAAGCTTGATGCACTTCGTCTGACATGCACTCCCAGTAGAACCTCTCTTTCAGGTATAACAGCATCTTTGAAATCTCCATGGCCCACGTGCTTATGTGTTTCCGTCACCAACACCATTCTGTCACTAGGCTGAATATAGGGTTACCACTTGCTTGTATCTTCTTTTGAATATTTCCACCGACACAGGGAGGATACCCCAGTGGTAGAGTATGGACCCTCTACCACTGCCTCCCTTTTTGATCCCAGTAATGGACTTTGGGTAGGGGACGTCATTGACTGTGTTGGTTTTGCGCACCAATGCCCCAAATCGAGATAGCAATTAGCATAGGCGGTCCATGGAGTTCCTGGCCTATCATACGCCACGCATGGAAGTTTTCCAGGTTTTATCCTCATTTCCCATTTTCTTCACTTCCTTAATCTGTGCGGTATTGTCCCCAGGTCAGCCCACCTTGAATAAAACTAAAATATTTCCACCAACACACCAGGTGTAGCTGGAACATCTCCTCAAGACGCTCTTTGCTTTTCTCTGTTTCGTCCCAGCTGGCCACTTCTGGTAGCCAAATTATGTCATAAAGTCGATCATTCTCTGGTGCTTGAAAGTAAGCACTGGTAACTGTGATAGGCCATCAGAGTTAAGTTGCTTGTCCCCTGCTCAATGTATGATCTCAAAATAATAGCCTTGGAAATGTTCAGCTTAGCAGACAAAGATTCCTTCAGCATCCTACATGTTCTGCAACCAGTGAAGTGATTTGTGATCCATTGCTATATTAAAATGTGCCCCATACAAGTAATTTCTATTTTGTTTGACTGCTATGATCACTGCTGAGAACTTGTGCTCAGTGACTGAGTAATTCTTCTCTTCTTTACTCTTTATCTTTAAAAAGAGTCAACAATTACTGTAGTATTTGATTGGATGATCTATCCCATCTTCATCTATTGTGACAAGATCACGCCAAGTTCTATATTACTGGCGTTAGTATATAGGTAAAATGTTGTCTTGAAATCAGGATAAGCCAAATATTGGTGCCTTTAAATCTGCTTTTAACTCCACGAAGGTCTGGTCTGTTCCAGGCCCCATTTTAACCTCATTTCCAAGGTGAACAGGTATGTAAGGGACGCCGCCAATTCTGAAAAATGGGGATGAACTGCCAGTAGTACCACAAACTTACCAGAAACACATGAATATCCCTCATGTCCCTTGATGGCTATAGCCACGGTAACATTCACCTTTCCATCTTAATACTTGACTTTTCTAGGGTTGATCTCATGCCCAAGGAAATCTAACTATCTCTTTAGAAAGGTGCACTCGCTACATTTCAACTTCAGATTAGATGCACGCAGACGCATAATGACCTTTCATAGGTTCTTCAAGATGCTTTTAAAATGTTTGTCTGAATACAGTGATGACGATGGTATATGTCAGCATTCTTGATATCTTGAGATCGCCAAATATGTGATTCATTACATGCTGGAAGTTACAAGAGCGTAGCATATTTCCTGCGGTATTCTCATTAACCAAACAGCCCCTGGCTACTGATCATGGGCGCATTTCTCAAAATTTTTGGTAATAGTTCCATCTGCATATAGCCGGTGGCCAGATTCATTGCCAAATAGTACATTGAGCCACCCAGGATTCAGAGTGTCATCAATGCACGGGAGCAGGTACAAGTCCTTCTTAGTTATATTGTTTAAGCGGTGGTAGTCCATGACTACTCTATGGACTCAATACTTTTTTGCGTACAAGCAAAGGAGATGCCGGGACTCTTTGACGGTTTGATTAGCCCTTATTTGGATAGTTGGTTCAGCTCTTGAGCTTTAACAGTGCCCTCTGCTTTTGAGTAATAGTAGGGTTTGGATTTGAACAGTATGGAGGAACCAATATCCATCTTGTGAACCTTACCCTTGCATAGGCCATGATCTTTGGACCCAGTATGAAGAAATTGAACTCATTCAACAGCTCATCAATCTCCTTATACTATTTAGGGCTCACATCCCCAAACCTAAGCTTGTCAAAATAACCTAATGCATGTACAGATTATATATCCTGACAATGGTCAATTGGGCCAGTACAGCAACTTGTTGTTTTGACTTTAATAGTCAGAGTATTGACGTTTCTAATACAATGTTCAAAACTCCAAAGTAGTTTGTGTCATAGAACCCTGGTAGTACTCTAGGTTCTTTCTCTCAGATTCTGGTATGTCTGTATACTTCTAAGATAATATCATGTGAAATATTCATACTAATTGACAGGTCATCCTGTGTTGATCCCCTGGTCAAATCTTTTTAGTTTTTCTAGATCTTAGCAAAAGCCCTTCTTTCATGTAACAGTAGGAAGTAACTTCTTCGCAACCTTATCAGTCAGCGTGTAGTTGACGGGGTATATAGATTGATCAGTTTCCACCATGCACATCCAATGTCTCCAAGGTTTAACATCTTCATCCTTAAATACCACTGAAGTTGGTAGCTTAAAATGCTCACAGTGCTGGATGTGAAATCAATATTTGCTCCAAACTCCAAGAGAAACTATGTCTCAACCAAGCTGTTTTAATGGTCGGTGTCTAAAGCCACTGCTGGTGCCATTAGGACCATGTGCCCATAGTGTAATGGTAGCTCTGAATAGGCTCTTAGAGCACGGGTTATGTCTGGTCCTGCAGTGTGGTGCCACATATTATAGTTGGTATTGGGAATAAACTTCAGCTTCTTCATGAGTTTAGATGATATGATGTTGACTGGAGCCTCAGAGTACAGTACTGCAAAGACGCGCACCTTCTAGATAATCACCTCAATTTTTGTTACGCTTTTGCCAAAAGGAGTTTCCAGAGGTCAATATATTGGTAGCATATTATTCAAACTTCTTAAGAGTGGTAGCGCTTGTTGTATCTTTGACAGTATCCTCGCCATCCAGTGCCAAGTTCTTGAAGATGGCTATAACTAACTGCTCTCACTTTTCAACTGAATTGATGACTAAGGTAGGCTATTTCGCTTGCTTTAGGTAGATATTGCTCAATTTAGATCTGTCAGCGCCTTGGACTCTTTATCTAGTAGACGTAGCTACCACGCTAGGTGTCCCTAACATGTAGTATCCTAAGTTAGCCAAATCATCATCTTTGTGATCGTCTTCAGCCTCAGTGTGGAGATCCACCCTGTTTACAGTTTTGTGGGTATCCTCTTTAGATGTTACTTAATTTTTTCATGACAAATATTGGACAAGATCAATAAAAGTGCCCAGGTTGATGACATATATCTCAGGTTAACTTTTGATGAGGCAAGCACTCATGTGGTTTAGAACTCATATCCTATGATTTTTCATCCTTATCTTTAGTGACAAGACAGCTTTGCTAAAATGTCAGGGGGGCGTTGGTCCCATGGCCTTGTTATCAGTTATATATGTCCATTGTATATTGAGTGACGCTTCCTTAAGCACTTTGAGGGACGTCACGCTCTTAACCGCTAGAGTCTTAAAGCATCTTTAAGTTAGAATGCATCTCCAAGGCTCAGAAGAATGGTTTTCACAGTATGTAAATCCATGGTTCCTGAAGTCCCTCAATTGTTGAGCCTTGAGATAGTATTTCAAGGCATAATTCACGACTTACTCATTCTTACCAATTTTATCAGGAGGACTTTGATTTCACATTTTGGACATTTTGTTCACTACAAAACTCTAAAGTCAGGACACTATTTACTTTGTTCCACAATAACCAAGGTTATATGATCGTGCTAATGATCTCCTGAGCCTTGTAGCTCATAACGCTTGAACGTGGTGAGCCTTTTAGAAATCTCTAGTGCCATCCTTACTGTTCTCATACATCTGGAGGGGTTCTTCGCAAGTTTTTCTTCTCTAGATGTGTACATGGTCTTAAAGTACAGGTTAAAATTAGGTTCTTCTTTAACAGTCCAGCGTGCATCATAATCAGTTGCGTAGCAGTTCTGACCAGTTGTGGTAAATTCTGTTGAGAAATCCATATAGATGCCTTCAGTTAAATTCTAAAAGAGTAGATTTAGGTTATGTTATAGTATGCATTTGTGCCTTAAAATTGTATATACTCTTATCCACAGAAAACAGCATATTATTGTGCTTTTACAAGCGCTCTCCATATACATTCAGAGAGGTAATGATTTTTTCCTTCTTTTTTACATAGAATACACTTTTCTCCTATAGACTTCTAAGAGTAGATTCCAGTTTTATAATAGGTGAAGGTCCTCTCACAATAGGTAGAGAGGAAATTCGTGCTCTTCTGGTGGTCTCCTTGATGCGCTCAAGATTGTTATGTAAATAATGAGCTTTCTATTTCAGGGTTTGGAGTCTTAAACAGAATGTATCATTCTCCCTTACCATGAGCTCAGAGGAATCCTCTCTTGATATACTTACACATCCACCTCATTGTCAATTGCTAATAAGAACTCTCATGATCCACACTAGGGACTCTAGATGCCACCCCTGTAGTGAGCACAACGTCATCTTGCTGACCTCAGCTTTACTAAAATGTGAGGCTTACTCACTTCTCAGGGGATCTACTCTGCGCAGAATAGGCACTAAAAAACCTTTACTTGGATCACAATTATCCTCATAGAGCAGATTCTCCTTTGATGCTACTCTTTATATTATTGGTCTCCTTGGTAAACTGTTTGCACCAATGGCGAATCTCTTGTTGACACTCTTAGAAATGTTCATTATATGTTATCCCTCAGGACCTAAAAGAAGCCAAAACCTCTCCTCTAGAAGATTGGCTCCAAGATATCCGTGATGAGAGTGTCCTTGTTCAAACAGAGAAAATCTCAGACTAGTTAATGTATTTTTCTCAAATGGAGAAATCCAGACTAGATACTAACAATATGTTCACTTGAACTACTAATAGTTAAAATAAAAGGATTTAACTGAGCATTTAGTACTAAAAAAAGGATTTAACTGAGATCTTGTGTTAAACTTTTTATTAATGTAAAAGAGAAGTATTTTATTACTTCAAGTAAAAATCAAGATATTAAAATGAATAAAAATTAAGAAACAAAATGAGAATAAGGGTATCAATATAAAAAATTTCCAGAATTCCTAGTTAGATGGCGTCTAATAGCTGTTTATGTGGCTTAATACATTTGGGCTTATCCTAAAAAGCAAGATTCTTCTCATGGTGATTATCCCTGAAACTGGATGTCCAGGGCCCCTTTCATTGGTCCCTGATTCTGGGTTTGGAAAGTTGTATCTTCCTCCAATATTGATTTATTACCAAATCTGGTAATATGCTGGTTGTCTTCAGTTTTGAATGGCGGCGCTCCTATGATGTGCTTCACATTTTGTTTTTAGTGACTCTCATAATTGGTTGGTTTTCTGATTTATTAATATTCACTCTGGTGCTTTGATCACTCCCATTGGTGTAATTTATCAAATCATTGTAGCATCATCAGTGGATGCAACTTTTTTGTCCCCAAAAATATAAAAGGGGGTCACTTTATAAAATAGTTTTTGGCAACGTCATTGTTTGCACTAAGTGAATCCTCTGATGCATCAGGCGACTATATTTTTTGAATTACTCTGATCATGATGAAAATTCTTTGCTCATCCAAATCTATAAAAAGGGCTAATTCATCCCTATCTGCAGCGGTTGGTTGCCTGAAACTCTTCCAGTTTGGGGGTAAACCCTACTCATTCCACTGGTTGAGGATTGATCTACTGTACTATTTGTAGCCTCATCTGTAAAAAACTACATTAATTACAATGACAAAATTTTGTTTTATCACTATTTAAAGATTTTGAAGGCCAAAAATAAATTTGTGATACTCTGTTGATTTTGACTTGACTTTATTTTAGTTGTATACTATATCATATGTAAGGTAATGTATTAGATATGATGTTACTACTTTTCTGTCATTAATCTTTAATAATTTAACCAAGCTTTACTCTAATTTTTTGGCAATGCGCATAATTCGCTTAGAACTTATTGATTAAGAATAAAAAATATTATATAAATCATTAAATAATTTGCAATCTGATACCACTGAACTTTTACCAACTTTTACTCTAATGTATATAATTAAAACCACATATAAGCAGAGTAAAGTTAGACGTCATATGTGATTATTCATAAACATTTTACCTAAAAGTTAGCTTAATACTATCTTGTAGCTCTGTAATGCTATAAAGAATCTACTTTTTACTATGTATACTGAGAGTATGACTAGATTTAGCATACTAAAGTATAGTATAAAATTGTACTTATTGTAATTTGTTCAGTAAAGAGTATTGTAATAAATATAGATTCCTGTTAAATGCATTAATTTATCTAGATCTAAATTTTAACTTATTTATATTTAAAAAAGAAATAAAAAACGTACTAATTGACATGATAAAACAAATAGAGTTTAATAGCTATACAATGATGAGATATATTTGTTGTGTGGTAGTAACTTTTTGTTTACTTAGTCTACTTTAGGCTGTGTTAACAATTATATTTTTACTACATCATTTGTAAAATATGAAAATATTATAAGAAGTTATCATTCTCAACTTATCTAAAATACCACTTTTCAAGTATGACATTTTCTAAAATCAGAATATTGGCTGCTTAATAAACGTACAAGCATCTTTCTCCTTAAATACTAATTTGTAAACTTTTATATGTAACAAACTCTCAAGGTTCAGTCACATAAGGCGGATCAACCTTAGTATATATATTAAACTCTTTAGCCATGTTCTGAATATTAAACCCCACCTAAGTAGTAGCAAAAATTACCCTGCTTGCCTATCTACCCTTGTTTTTAAGGTTTAATCAATTATCTTATTATATATTTATATTTTATCAAGATCATTTTAGGATTTTATTACTTAAAACAAAGTATATCTTTAATGCTGTATATCTCATTATATAAAATATTCAAAGGTTTTTTTATAGATTATAAACTAGATTAAGAACTAATATGACAGCATTATTGACTATCATATACATTATATAACTAATAGTACATGCAGCTTTGCACATGTATTTGTATATGATCTATATGGTAGCTATCATGTCAGTAAACCTATTCAGTAAATTTATAGAAATAATTATAATGTAAGAAATAAAAAAGTATGCTACAATTGAACCTTTAAACATTTTAAAGAAATTTCTAAAAGAAAAATTTTACAATTCAGTAGATATTAAATATGCATTAGTACATGCAAATAAATTAGCTGAACTAATTTAGTTTGATAAATTTAATCTTTACATAAGTTTATTGATATCAGTTAGTAAAAACTTGTATAAGTCAGTTAATCTTGTGACACTTTTTTATACTTTAAATGTATATTTATCCAGTTACTCAGTATTTATATGCATTATAAGATAGAACTTCAATATAGCCCTATCTTTTATACTGAAACTAAGAGAACAATAACTATGTCATTACTTCTGCTATTTTGTAACATACAATATATAGCCATTGATAAAAAAGCAAACATCTTTCAAATAGACATCAGTTGTATATTAAGCTGCTCTTATAAATTTATTTAAAGTCATATCATAGTACAGATTGGTTTGAGATTAAAGTCCTTCTATATAAAAATGTTATATGGCATATTAAGAATTCTTATTGTATACTTCATCTCATTTGCTGATGCCAGTTGAGATTGTCACTTTAATGGTGTACTTTAGTGACTTAACTTATTTGTAAACTGAACATCTGTGGTATCTTCAGATTTCTCATGAGTATAATTGGAGCGCCCAGTTTTATTTAATACATTAGATCTTATATGAATGCAGTTAAATATATTAAAACTAACTTAAATTTTATTTGAGGTGGGCCACCTGGGAATGATACCGCACTGATGAGGGGAAGTGAAGAAAATGGGAAAGGAGGATAAAACCTGGAAAACCTCCATGCGTGGCGTATGATATGCCATGAACTCCATGGACCACCTTTACTATTTGCTATCTTGGTTTGGGGCTTTGGTGCGCAACGCCAACACAGTCATAATTGTCCCCTACCCAAAGTTCACTACCAGGATCAAACTCAGGGAGGCAGCGGTAGAGGTCCCTATTCTACCACTGGGGTATCCTCTCCTTATACTAAAACTAATTTAGTTATTATATTGCATTCTTTTCATTTGTAAAAAATTAGTAAAGAAATATACTTTTTTGTGTACCTGGATATATGAAATATACAGCTATTAAAAATTACTTATTTCTTAGTGTTAGTATTTTTTTAGCACTAAATGGTTCTAAACTTAGGCGGGAACACTGATCTCCTTGGTGCTAGTATCACACTATCAAATAAGCTTACAATATTATACAAATTAATTAATTTAATATTTCCTATTAAAATTTCTAATTGACTCTGTTAGTAAAAAAACTGTGTGACAAAATGATGGCATTATTCATAATATGCCATCTGTCTCTGATCTTACTATCCCCAAAGTTTAGTAGATTATATGAAACCTTGTGAATATCTTATCATCTATAAAGTTAATGTAGTATGAGTGCATGCCAAAAGAAATCTTCCCTGTAATTTAGAGTTCTTCATTAAACAACAACAGGAACAGGATCAGCTACGCTTCATCAGGACTCAAAAAGTGGAGGGGTTAGGTTCCTTATCATATTAGGGGGCTTCAACTAGGAAAACTGAATGAGACCCTTTAAGCTACAACTTTAAATGACAAGAACCATGAACTAACAACAAAATTTTGTAATGAAAATAAAATCAGCGAATCCTTCCCTTTGCACATTGACTAGGGTGCTATTTGATGGAGCTATTGGTGGTTAGTAGGCATAATAACACGAAAACCTTACCCATGATGTAACCAGAAAAATCTGAGTCCCATTCTGAAGGTGGAAAACTTTCTTTAACAGAGTTGACCTTGATCAGGTTCATGTCAATATTTATCTTCTTTCTTACTTTTGTTAATGTCCATCCGCTGATCGGCTTGCCTCAAATAAATATAAAAAGAAAATCAGAAAACTGTTTATTGAATAATTTTGTTATGGAAAATATAATAAGCAATAACCCAACATCATACCATTGGCAGCGTTGTGGTTTTTAGGTTGTGCTTGGGGAGGAGTTAAGTAAGATCTCAAACCAAGAAATGGTTACAGACTTTGAATACTATAAACAGTGGTTTCAAACCCTGATTACAAATTTATTAGTAATGCCTAAGTTCCTGCGCTAATCTTGGGTCATTTTGCTGAATTAAATGTCCAAATCCACTTTGAAAATTTCAGGATTTAGTGCCAGGTTTGATCCCCATCTTCAATCCTTCACCTTTAACCTATTAAATGAATTTCTCTACTATAAATTCTTCTCTTTCATGGCATCTTATGATTGAGCTGCCTGTTTTGGATGAGGACTAGGCCTTTTTAGATGCATATATACAGTTTTTAGAATTTACATAGTTAACAATCTTTTAGTTGTAGTACTCTGCAGATTTAGCAACTAGGGTGGTTTTGGGGGAAGGTTGGGGCAAGAAACATGGGAGGCAGAGAAGAACTAAATTCACCCATCTCTCATCCAGTGTATGTCCTAGGTCAAAGATTTAATTAAGGGCAGGGCCCTGGGGTTTTAACCCTTCTTGGTCTAAAATGGTGAATTACCTGGTAAAGTTTGATAGCTGGAGCCAATGGTCTTACATTACCCTTTCCTAGAAGGATAGGGTCTACTCCTCCTTCAGGGGACTTTGATAAGGAGTGGTTCTTGTGTAAAGTAGTGATTTTAATGAGTGCAATGTCAGCCTTTTAAGTGGGAAAGGTGAGGGTGCTTTAGGTTGGCCTTGTGAAACTCAATGCTCATTTCTTGACAGTTTTTGCAATTTTTGAAAGGACCCCAACTATCTTTGTGGTTTTGTGTTCCCCTAAGGGCTCCAAGTGCAGGCAACGTTGTGTTATAAAACCTGGGGTACATCCACCCACTGCACTAAAGATGCACAAATCAAGGTCCATAACTTAACCTGACTGCGGGTGGGGTGGCTCATGCTACCAAAAAATGACATATTATTTACTGTTTGGTGTACTGGGCAGAAAAAGCTACCCAGACAGCTCAGAGATATGCCTCCCATTCCTTATTTCGATTAATGAGGCCATATTGACCCCTAAGTTGGACTTATTTAAGTAAAGAGTATTGTCTATCTTTCTATGGCTTTTTCTAACCATCACTTGACTATGGCTAAAAATTTCATCGCTTGGATTCCTTCTTAAAGGAAGCAACGCTGGCTTCTGTCAAGCCATTGACCATAAATTACCTCCCCCCATATCATGAACACAAACCTTAGAGGCACTGTCAACATCATTAGCTGCTTCCACCTTAATCACCCTTCAGTCATCGCCATTGAGGAGGTCCCCCCATTGAACCGCCCCATTAAAGTGCTTAAAGGCCTTGCGTAGACGAGGTTCCATCTCCAGTCCCAAATGCTCCTTTGCAAAAAATATTTATATGGATCATTTTGATGGTCCACTATTACCCTTTATTCTCCTATTCCTTCCTGCCCAAGCTCTAAAGTAATAATTTCAATAGACTGGTAGGTTCCCCACGCTCAGTATGGTCCCTTGATTGATGTCACAGTTGACACCAAAGTCCTTGATGTTCTGATCCTTGAAAGCCTTAGCAAAGTAGTCTTCCACTATTAGAAACCTAAATCTTGGGGTTTCCCTCTCTGGTGACCTGTGCTAACCATTTATTTATAGTGCTTTTCCATACTTTTAAGATCAAACAGACTGATTCCCCCTTCTTTACTTCTTGGAAAAAGTTTTTCAAAACTGATCATAACGCTTGCCCCTGCCAGACGAACTGGGTAAATAATCTTTTTATTTTTTTGTGGAAGATGTAGGCGTGTAACAAATACTGCAATGTACCATATTCTGGAAACGATAAAATAATGACAATGGCTCTGCCTGATATTATAGGATGATACATTGCCATTTCCTAGATGCTTTAAGGTCTCCTTCAAGTTTGAGCAATATATCATGCATCGATGCCCACTCATGGATAGGCCATCTGAGGCATAGAAACTCTTCACTTGTTGCCATCCAAGGTTTTGAGCTTTTTGGGGCCACATCCAACATCGCTTTCCTTAAAGTATAATTTGCCTGGGATTTTGACAGGTTGACCTTGGCGTTGCTTGCTCGCTTTTACATATATAGAAATGCTCATCACCACCTTCTCCTACTCCTCTGATGAGACATAATTTTAAGTATAATTTGCAAACATCAAGTGAGAATAATTTTCCCCATTAATTTTAAGTTTCTTCTAGTCTGATTTCGTGAGAGCCACTAAAAGGGTCTCTATTGCGAACAAACAATAAGGGCGATGGAGGGTCTCCCTGATGCACGCCCCTGCACACCTTAAAAGGGTAGGAGAGGATCCAATTTGTTGGGCTGACAGGTTAGGTCACTGGAGGTGCGAGAATCTGAGTGCAGGTCTTCAAGATACGCGTCTTTGGACGAGGCTTTGTCCATTGGAATAAAATAAAACTAGAGAAAATTAAGATAACTAATAAATTCAGCTAAAAAAAGTACTTCATTAAAAAAAACTACTATTCATAGTACTGTTGAAAACAAAAGGGGATTCATGATACTGGGAATTTGTGAAGTGTGATTCTTGATTACTGAGTGATTTAACCATCTCTTCCCATCTGTAAGGTCAGATGAGCTTCTTGATCTCCTGGTAATATTTTCATAGCATTAAGATATTGGGATCTTGTGGGGTAGAATTTGGTAGAAAATCAGGTTTGAGCT